>LOJH01009026.1:9753-28896 GCA_001685095.1 Ellobius talpinus
GTGTGTGTGTGTGTGTGTGTGTGTGTGTGTGTGTGTGTGTGTGTGTAGACAGGATCTCACATGGCCCAGACTGGTTGAAAACTGGCTATAGAGCTGAGAATATCATGCGGATATTTAAGGTCTTTTTATGACCCAGGTGAAAAGTCTAACCTGCTTGAGCAGAGATCATTGTCTCCAGTAGTTGTGTATGTCTCTGATAAATGCCAAGCATCACCAGGACTAAAATAGAATTTGGGGTCAGATCCCTTCATGGCTGGGGAACTCTGCAGCTGTCACAGATGGATGAGAGAGCGAGTGCTAGAGGGAGAGAAGAAAGAGAAAAGATCTGTCCTAAACTGAACCTTCTGCCCAGACAGGGAAGACTTCTCCCAGACAGGCTTGAGGGATCGATTGCCAGGGCTTCATTGCATTGTTGGTGTGTCTTGCTCCTGGGCCGTCTCAGGTTTAAACAGCGTTCTTCCTAGACTCACTGAGCCCTCATCCCCACCTTACCCTTCCCTCTTACTCTCCAGCCCTCCAGCAACCACAAGGCCTATGAGGAGCTATGATAACGCTATCCTAAGCTTTTTTTTTCTTTTAGCACTGAAGGAAAACAAAGTAAGGAGATTCCTTAAAAATCCTCATGATGGATGGAAAATGTGTACAGATGACTCTGTGGGAAAATAAACACTCTAGTCTTGTGGAGTCTTTTATTCTCTTCCCACTTCCAGAGAACAGTTGATTGTATCTTCTCCACAAAAGGTGAAAAACTCTCTTTTCTGTCTGTTATGTGTCATATTCTGACCATGTGTGCTGTGCTTGACTGCTTTGCACTTATGTGCACCCCTGAGCAAGCTGAACAGGGACTCTCCTGAGGCAGGAGATGGTGAACTCACCGTTGCTTGTTACAAACTGTGCGACCTGATGCCCAGGGTGGCTTTGTTTGCATAAATGAACAAGCTGGCTGAGCAGTCTGCCCAGCGTCTTCTTACCAACTACCCCCACTGCTTTCTGTTTTCTACAATTTCCAGGGAGCTGTGTACCTCTTTTAGGTTTTTCTTTTTCTAGTTTCTGTGGTTGTTACTTTGGTTACCAAAACCACTTAAGAGTCTGAAAATATGTGAACAGAGTTAAAAGTCACCAGGCATCACACATGCAGTTGGTACACTGTTCTTATCCAACTCCAGCCCACAGTTTGTTTGGCCAAAGGTACAGCATGCTGGTAGCCCTGTGTCTCTAACTTGGGGTGCTGGGCCTAATCATCAGCTCCTGCTCTTTTGTGTCCTGTGATCAGGCAATCTCCCGTGAAGGAGGCACTGCTGGTTTTGGTGTGTTACCAACCCTTCAAGGGACAAAGCGTTGTCTCTAACTGGATCATCTTCTGAACACATGACTCTTGAGAGACCATCTCATAACTCATTGCTCTTTCTGATCACGAGAACATACTCCTACCTCCTCTTGTTTTCTCTATGTCTAGCAGGTTCTCTGAAATCTGATTATCTATGAGTCTTGGTGCTTCATCTGTAAAGGCATCTTTCTTTGACCAGGCTCCCCTTCTACCCCGCTAGATCTTAGGTGCTGGCCTCTTCCTACCTACAAAGTGATATGATATACATAATCATTTCTCTGAGAGTTATTTCAGAATTTTTTCAATGCTTAAACCTAAGCAAACCCTTTGAATTTCCTATATCAATTAACAAAGGTGCACATCTTCAGTTTAGGTTCTACCTTTTCTGACTATTGCATATGCAGCTGTACCATAGTCTATTTTAATCAATCTCAGACTGGTTGATAGTTAACTATTAATTTTTGGCTTTATGCCAAGATTTCAGTTCTCATATATGCACTTTTTACATTACTCAATTATTTTCTCAGGATTACTTCTGATATAGGCATTTTAATTTTTTATATGCCTTTTCAATTTGCTCTCTATATTTACTATTTTATGTTTTTACAAATAATGTCTAAATGCCAGTTTTGTCATTCTGTCATAAATGTATTATTAAGTTAGCTGTACTGTGGGTATGAATGTTTGTATTATAAATGTACATGTGCTGGTTTTATGGCTTATGGAAATGGTCCCTGGCTTATAGTCATTTCAGTCTCTGCTCTAATCCACGCCATAAAGAAGACAGTGCCCTTCAGTCCTCACTTCTCTCTCGGGACAACATTATCCATGGTCTCATCAGTCTTTTTGCTAGCTGTAGTTACTATTTAAGCTAGTGTGGTCCTCTCAGAACATTTTTTAAAAATATCATAATAGGCTAATATGGGATGATAATGCTTGCTTATTTAAAAATTTTAGCAAAGAAAGGTATAATCTATTATTGGTAGGATGATTTTGATGTGATTTGTGTTTATTTTAAATGTTGATGAAGTTAAACATCGTTTTCTAAGTGTAATGACCATTTTGTTGTGACTTGCTCTTTAGCTTTTATTCATTCTTATATCATGTATTACTTTTTTATTAGTCAGTTTTATATCTCTTTGAAGTTAAAACTGTCAGCATTTATTTGCCTTAAGTGTTATTGTTTCTGAATTCACATGTGTAATGTTCTCCTCTGGGAAGTTCTACCTTGACAGTCATCCTTGGAAAGTCCCTCCCACTCACACCTTCATTTCCAGGATCATAAAAACCACCATTTCAATCATAGCAATGCTAAGAACTAACATCTACTAAGTGAGTTTAACCATTTGCTAAGCGCTGCTCTAAGAAATCTGCATGCTTTGTCTTCTGCATTCCTCATAAAACCTTTTGAGGGTCAAGTGATTTCATATAGTGAGTACAGATCTTAGAATCTGCATAGTCTGACTCCAAGGGTGGCAATCTAAAATCACAGTCTCTACTTTATAATGTGACTTCATTAGAAGCTAATTGGTGTATTATAAACTAATTATCTTAACTAAATTAATAGCAAATAACCAGTTATCTCATTTCTATCTGAATAAGCCATTTGCTGAACAACCAATATTATCATTTAACAGATTCAGATATTTTTAACTTTTGGCACAGTAATAAACTGGAATCCGGAAAATTGCAGTAAAATTAAGATAAATATGGAAATAATTAGAATATAAAAGCTGTTCATTGTTGTCCTCAGACAGATGTTCTCTTACTCTAAGCCCGTTGGTCGTGGGACGTACTAGAATGGAAGACTATATATGAAAGCTATTATTTAGAATTGTGCAACTGTGCTGGAGAGATGATACTTGGATAAAATAATGAGGCCTGGAGTTTGTATCTCCTGAACCCATGTGAAAGATGAGCAAATGTGGAAGATGCTTTAATTCCAGCACTTGGGAGGCAGAACCGGGAGACCCAGTGCCAATTTAAATCAGTTAGCTCTAGGTTCAGTGAAAAACTCTGCCTCAGTAAATAAAGTAGGCCATGACCTCAGAAGATACCTGACTTCAACTACAGGCCTTCATATGTCCATGCACACATATGTATACCTATATAAAAGCAAACATATCATACATGTATACCACACACACATACATATGTAAATAGAAACATATTGTGCTACTAGTATGTGGTTGGGGTTAAATAAGATTTAGTACTTGGAGAATAAACAAGTAAATAAACCCCTTAGTATGTTTTATGCATTTTCCCATATGTTGTTACTATGAGACAATCATGTACCAAAGTAGTCAGTATATTTGCATACTTTGGTCACATTTTGCATTTTAAGTTTTTTTCTATTAATCTTTACATTTCTAATAGCAATAATAGCATTTTATAATAATAAACTTTACACCTAACTACACAAATTCCCAGTCTTTGAAATAATGTTATTAATTCTTTGAGAATTTCATACTTGTGTGCAGGGTATTCTGTTCATATTCACGCCATACTCTTCCCCTTAACTTCACCCCTACTCCTCTAAGATGAACCTTCACCTCCTCTAAACTTTCTGTCCTTTTTCTAAAAAATTAAAACCCACCTTGCGTGGTTGACCTCTCAGGGGCCACACTGCCAAAGAAAAGTGGCATCCATCCCTTTTCTAGAATCAGTCTCACCAGCACCCTTCACCTGGGGATAGAAACTCACGAGTCTCTCTCCAGTCCATGATAGAGCGATGTTGGCTTGTTCTGGTGCAGGCCGTGTGCACACAACCACACCTGCTGTGAGGTAATGAGTGCAGCTGTCCTCTCATGATCAGATTCTGCACAATCTGTACAGAAAAAGATTTCATGTGATGATATCTGGGAGCTATATTAACCTATGGGTATAGGTTTATAATTATAATAGGTATAGATTATGGGTATAGAGTATATCCATTTAGCACCATAGTAGTATGTCCATCCCTGGTACCTATGAGCTCCCCAACTCTGTGTTTCTGACCATATTTTCAATCCTCCTGTTGAGTGGGTCTTAAATTTAATCACAAAGCAGTTGGTTTCCCCCATAACATTTGTGCCACTATTATAACAATGGGAATTTTTGCCATGTCCATCATTATTTTAGCTCATAAGGTTCACAGATGAGTAAGACAGTTGATGACTTATCCCCTCAAACCCTAAGTACCTCCTTCAGGAGCTATGAAAGCTAGTCAACAGGGAGAAAGCCTCCTGTTCAGCACCAATTTGATCTCTTCATGTCCTGTATCTGAAGTGGTGGGTGTCTTCAGCAATAGAGTCTTTTCCTGTTTCTCCTCCTCCTCCCTTCCTGGGGAAAGAGTGTTTTTGAGACACAAGCTCACAGTGTAGATTAGTCTGACCTGGAACTCACTGTAGGTAGGTTGAACTTAGACTCATGGTCTCGTACTTAGCCTCCTGAGTGCTAGGATTAGTCATGTGCCTTCCCTGCCTAGCTTATAAACCTTCTTTATCTAAGTTTCTTATATTGTTTTTAAAGATATTTTTCCTTCATACCTTTTCTTTTTGCTGGCATTGAGAAGTGGAAATTTTGTGTTTTTAAAATATTCTGCCTTTCTCTTGAACACAGAACCTTCTATTGAATTGAAGTATAAATTATATTTAATAAATAGCATAGATCTTCAGTGCTTAGTTCAGTTTGAAGAGTTTGACATTCATGGCAATCATGTAAGACCAGGTACAGTATATTTCTGTCTCTGCTGAAGGTTTCCTGGTCCTTTGCTCCCTTCAAATCCTCCAAGAACAGGTACATTCTTGATCAACTGCTCTTCGCCATGATTAACTTCTCTTGACTTTTGTTCCCAAGATTTCCTGCTCTTGACTCATGCGTGAGTGTGTGTGTGTGTGTGTGTGTGTGTGTGTGTGNTGTGTGTGTGTGTGAGAGAGAGAGAGAGAGAGAGAGAGAGAGAGAGAGGAGAGATAGTTTCTTTGCTTGCTGTGGTGTTCTTGATACTTAGTTGTGCTATGGAGTGTGGCAGTAGCTTTGTTGAGTTTTTTTTTCTTTCCATCTGAGCAACGTTATACTCTGTATCAGAAAGTATTCTTTATTCTGCTCTTGGACACTTGGATTGTTGATTACTAGTTAGATGAAGTGAATAAATGGATAGTCTTGTTTAAGGCTTTGAGCTTATACTTCTGTCTTGACCAAATGCCCAGAAGTAGAGTTTCTTGATCTTGAAATAGATTTGTGTTTATAAAAATAAAAACCAAGGGGATGGAGAAATGGTTCAGTGTTAAAGTACTTGTCGCTCCTGCAGAGGATCAGAGTTCAATTGCTATCACGCACATCAGGTAGCTCATGGCAACCTGCGATTCCAGCTCTGGGTGATCTCTTCTTGCCTCTCTGGGAACCAGAACACGTGCACATTCTCTGTCTCTGTCTCTCTTTGTGTGCCTGTCTGTCTGTCTCTCTTTCTCCCCACCACACACAGCATTTGTTACAGCATGGTGACACATACCTGTTATTTGTAGTATATTTTAGAACATCCAAGGCTACTTTGCAAGACCCTCAAAACAATCTGAAAAACAATCAAAAAGAAAGGAAAATGAAGGTTTTTCAAGGCACTGCTTTATATTCATGCCAGCTGTGCATGT
Organism: Ellobius talpinus; assembly: GCA_001685095.1. Classification (NCBI taxonomy): domain Eukaryota; kingdom Metazoa; phylum Chordata; class Mammalia; order Rodentia; family Cricetidae; genus Ellobius; species Ellobius talpinus. The sequence continues at coordinate 15,706 of LOJH01009026.1, forward strand.
ATGCTCCAGCTGCTTTACATTCTTACCAGTATTTGCTGTTGCCATGGTTGCTTTGGCGCGTCTAGCGATGCCATCTTATTGTGATTTTCTTTATAACTAATGATTCAGAGAACATTCCTATATATATTCTTTTATTAAGTGTACAGTTTAGTTTTTGCTGTTGAGTTTTAATTGGTTTGTTTTTAATCTTCTTATTTGTAGGAGCTCCTTATTTTTGCCCACTTGTAATTAGCCACCTGCCTCATTAGCTTTAACAGTTTTTTTTTTCTTGGTTATCTTGGATTGTCAACTAAGTTCTCATTGCCTCTTTGAATAATTATAAAGCAACTGCTTTTTAAAATCATGTGTGTTTTATTTATTTTTTTTTACATTTTCCAGTATTTCATAGAACATCCCAAACTATTTAAAAAGGGTGATTGGGTAGCATCTTTGATTACTTTTCACTTTCTTGTGCTCTGCCCTCCCCTGCCCCCATGTGTGTGTATGTGCATGCCCACGTGCATGTGTCTGTGTCTGTATGTGTGTGCAGAAGTGCTCACCTATATCTGCAGGTGTGGAGGCCAGAGATCAGTGCCTGCTATCTTCCTCTGTGCTCTGCACATCACCACCATCACAGCCATCATCATCATCACTGTTTTGGTAGTAGTGGGAATTGAATCTTGGACCTCACACATGTGAGGCAATCACTCTGCCACTGAGCTACATTGTCAGCCCTTCCACCTGGGGCTCCAAAGTCAGATCCTCATGTTTGCACAGCAGATACTTTATTCACTCAGCTCAGCCATCTCACTAACCATGTTATCTTTTCTATTCAGATGTTTAATTGTATTCTTCCTCTAGCTAGTCATGTGCTTCATTACACTCATTGTTTACTAGTTTGAGTCACCACATGCCTGGAATTAAACCTACTAGTTCCAAGAATATGAATACTGGTAGATTTCATTTGTTAATATATGGGACTTTTCAACCATTTTTATGTAAGAGTCAGTCACTTGATTTGCTTGCTTAGTATTGATTTGGGGAAATTGTTAGCTTTGTGAATTTTTGTCTCATCCTGGTTTCAGGGCTAGACCAAACTCCGTGGAAGAGGTGAAACACGGGTATAGTGTCTTGTTCTTTGTCACAATTTTAACTACACATCTTACTCTATCATTGCCATTCCTGTCTGCTTTGCCCTGGAGTCCTTTTTCTCTACCTCAAATCACATGCTTCCTTATTGTGCTAAGCTCCAGTCCCTCATGGCACCATCCTCACCTGCATGTGTGTGAAGAAGTGCTCATCTATATGTGTGGGTGTGGAGGCCAGAGGTCAGTGCCTGCTATCTGCAAGTTTAGCTGTCAGAAACATTGGCTGCCTGGGTTTTTCAGGGTCAATTCTCTTTGGGGATAAGCTCCCATCAGCTAAGTTGGGGGCATTTGATGGCAGCATCAAGGGCTGCAGTCATCACAGTCCTCACCTTGAGCTGTGCCATCAGTTGGACAACACAAAATTTACAGTATGCTATTTTCAACCTACAAAAAAGGCAGCTTCGCAGAATTCAGGCCATTTCCTCTGAGATGTCTAGAGGCTCCTGGAAGCTGGGAAAGCCTTTGTTTCCTGATTGCTGAAGATCTGAAGGAGAGGCTGGCAGTGGGTGCAGGTGGACATATAAAATAAAGGAAAGGCTTCCAGATGAATGTTTCAAGCTCTTTTTTTGCAGCTTTCTTAATTTTTTTCTGTCTCACACTTTTATTTTGTTTTATTGGTTTAACTTATTTTTAGTGTGTGTGTGTGTGTGTGTGTGTGTGTGTGTGTGTGTGTGTGTGCATGTATGTGGTTGCAGATGCCTGAAGAGGCTAGAAAGGAACATCAGATCCCCTGGAGCTTGAGTTAAAAGTGTTTGTGAGCTGCCCAACATGAGTATGGAGAAGCAAACTTGGGTCCTCTGAAAGAGCAGTAAATGTTCTTCACCTTTGAGCCACCACTCCAGCCCCTTAGTATTTTAAGGTAGAATCTTATCATGGGAGCTTGAGAAATTGCTCAGTGGTTAAAAGTGTTTATTACTCTTGCAGAGGTCCTGAATTCAGTTTTTGGCACCGAAGTCAGATAGCTCACAACTTCCTCTAACTTCAGCTCCTGGGGATCTGATGGCTGTGGCCTCTGCAGGTACAAGCACTAATATGTACATAACTCATTACACAGACCCATACACATAATTTAAAATAATAACATAAACCTTGTTATCAAGGTCCTTTGTGGACTAGCCCCAAGGTCCTCTTCAGGGTTCAGATCTGATGTGACCGGAAGCAAAAGGAACATTTTTCTTAGGGCATCTAAGGGTGAATGAACTCTCTCACACACATGCTGTTCTGAACAAGTCTCTTTATTCTTCTGCTTCTATTCTAATTCTGTCCTCATTTTAATTCCTCCTAGCTTCTTCTCCCCTAGTCTAAAAACTCTCTTTCTTACAAGAGCCTTGGAGCAATTAAAAAAAATTGCAAGAGTTCCCTCCCATTGGTCAAAAGCACATTCCTAGGATAAGCGATAAGTTGCTGAGCCATTTACCATGGCAGCACAAGGTTCCAAGGTTTTGGGAGTAAGACCATAGTCAGCGTCAGGTAGCACAGGGTCTATAGGTCTTTTATCAGATAGACTTGGCAAGCGAAGAATTGGCATGCTTTCCTTAGGGTGATTTGTGTAGCAACCTTGTTAGACACCTGTGACTCTGACCTTCTACATAGCTGTAAGGTTTTAAACTTGTCATCTATTTACACAAAGCCTTTAGTCTAGTTTGAACTTGCTTTGAGGTAAAAGTGAACTAATTATGTGCAGTAGTGTAGACAAAAGGAACAAAGCAGGATTTTAAGTGTCTACAGTCCTTGTGGGACAAATAGATCTAGTTATGAAGCATGTCTTAGTATATATATATATATATATATTCTATATGTTAAAATTATATAGTTTAATGAAAAGTCATTTTCCTGACCACTCACATAAATGTGTGAATAAGACTGAGATGTAATCATGAGAATGCATATACACATCACATGAGATTACACACTACAATGCAGGTGTTAAGGAGAGAACCAATCTGCTTTAGTGAGCAATGGTTGATGGTCCTACAGATCTTGCCTGGACAGGATTAACCTCCACCAGAGAGTCACTCCTCTGATAGGTTGACATCTGATTATCAATCTGATTAAAATGCTGTATATTTCCATGGCTTCTGACACCTTGTACTTTAAACTGACTTGGAATTTAATATGTAGCCTAGGCCAGCCTTAAACACAGTCCTCCAAGTGTTATAATAATGTACATCTTCTACCACATTTGGTTCCTCTTACACTTTTCTATGTCGTCCTAAACTCAGAAGGTCTCTTGCTTTGCTATCCCTGAGTTCTGGGGGAGAATGTTTTCTTAGTGCCCATTTACAACTCTTTCTAAACAAAAGTAGCCCCCTTCCATATGCCACATTATCTAATACAGCAATACTTTCTAATGACTAAAGACCTTATAAAGTTAAGATAATCTCAATAATTTAGCTGAAAAAAAACAATACTTGAATGTCATAAACATGGTCCTAATTTTCTCTGCTCGTGCCTTAATCTGTTACCTCTATAGAAGCTGAGGTGACTATTTTCAATTCTTGGTTGAATCTTATTCTAATTTGACCGTAGTCCTCTTATGGTTCCTTCGTTCAGTAGAGCAAAACCAGAATCATGAGCTAGGGCTGTAGCTCTGTTGGTAGCGTGCTTGCCTAGCAGGTAGAAGCTCCTGGGTTCATCCCCAGCACAACATAAACTGGGTGTTGTGATGTTCATTTGTAATCCCAGCATGAGAATCAAGTCCAAGGTGATCCTCTGTAATGAGTTCAAAGACAGTGGGATGCATGACACCCTGCCTTAAAGGACAGCCCAAAGCCAGAGTCCTTCATGACCTCCAGGACGTGGACCCGTCACTCCCCACATTTCTCACCTCTCTGCCACCATCCTGCACACTTGGCCTCCAGCTGTGCCAGCCTCCCACCAGTGTTCAGGCCTGCTCCTGCCCCAGGACCATTCGCTTTCTCTGACAGCTGCTTCCCTTGTCTGAAACTTCACCCTTAAACTTTGACTTCTTTCAGGGCTTCTCTCATACAGCGCCTTTTCTGAGGGCTCCCAGGCTGCGCTATTTAGATTTGCATTTCCCCTCACCAGCTCTGATCAACCTTTAGCTTATTAGTTACCCAAGTCAATCTAATAGTGTTACTTAGTTTTCTGGGCGCTACCATGGCAGTATGAATGGCTATTCCATTACAGCCAGAAATCATTCTCTTCTTTGTATTCCCAGCACCTATTGTAATGCCTAGAACATAGAACATATCCAGCAAGTAATTATAAATACATTTAAATGAAGGGGTATATAGCTCCATGCTAGAGTACTAGCCAAGCATGCACAAGCTCTGGGTTGTGCACACACACACACACACACACACACACACACACACACACACAATCAACAAGAGGAAGTCCCATGTGTATCAGAGTACAAGATGAAGAAAATTCTGGTCCTCTTATCCCACCCAAGTGTGTCATACTGGGAAGGTGAACTAAGAAAATTGTTCTTGAAATTCTAGTATCATTTGACACTTTTTTTAAATCATCTTTTAATGAAGACATGGAGCTCATGGGGATGAATCAGAAATATGTTGTATACCCATTTTTGACACTGATCAACTTCATTGCTGTGGCCCACCTACTGTGGGCTGATGTTTAACAATGGTGGATTGTCATATGTCCTGAGAAGTTCTTTCTGCTGCCAGGGGAATTCTTCCGGCACACTCGTGTCTTATACACACTGGAGATCAGACTGTAGAGTGTCTTTGACGAAGAGTTGAGCTGGAGGAGAAGAGTCCCTGCCTGAGCTGTCTCTAGTCAGTCTGTCTGTCCTCCTGAAGAGACCGGTGCCACTCATCCACTGGTGTACTCCTTTTCTGTGGGCCCACTCTGTGCCAGGCCCTGCTCAAGGAGAAGCACTGTAGAAGACAGTGAGTTGGCATATGTATACCTGCTGAAAGGCTAATTGCCTGGCACGTCTTATCAGAGAGTGGGTTCAGGCACAGTCTATGATTGCCCCTATTTGAAGTGTCCCTAAGAGGGTCCCTTATTATACCTTCCTAAAACTGCCCTTTATGGGACCAAATCTCCTCTTCCCTCAGTAGTGTTAGAAAATTGGACACAGAGGAGAGTGGTCTGATGTTCACGCTTGGATGAAATGTAGATCCTCTTTGGCTAAACCACCATTTGCCCCAGTTCTCACAGTGGATTTAGTCGAGGTAGTACTTTTCTCTGTTTCTCGCCACTAGTTGAAAAGGCAAAAACAGTTCCTTGTGGTAACGGGTGGGACACAAGGTCATTTCTGAGTGTGGGGATATTATTTTCCCTCCTGGTCCAGCTTTTCCAAGTTCCCCCAAATCTTCACTATTCAAGAAAGAATGTCCCCACCTTCCCTATGGCCACCTTCCCTATGAGCTTCAAAGAGAATGTTGGCTGTTACAGGGACAGGAGAGCTACAGGATCTGCAGTCAGACTGCCTGGTTGGGAGTGTGGCTCCCACAACAAGTAGCCTAGTGACCTTGAGAAAATTAATTAACCTCTCTTACTTAACTTCCTTGGATAAATGTGGCCAAAAGAATGCCTTGCTTTAGCCTTCTACATCTCAGACTCACAACTTTCCTTTCTTTATTCTCTCATACATTACATCCCAACAGCAGATTCCCCACCACCACCGCTCCTCCCAGTTCCTCCCATCTCTTCTCCCCCAGATCCACTCCTCCTCTGTTTCCCTTCAAAAACAAAAAAACACGGAAGAGTAGGCCTCCCGGGGATCTCTTAGTTGATTCTGTGAGCCCTCTTCTCATGATTTTCTCAAACCCTCTGGTTCCGATAATCCTTCCTTCCCCTGACTTTAGATCAGCCATTGGTTGCCCACATCACTATAATCCCAGCATATCTTGCAAGCAAGGGCAGATTGTAGGCAAAGATTTTTGTTGATGGGGTTGATTTTTCAGTCCCACTGCTGTGAGTCTTGCCTGGTTATAGAAGATGGCCAGTTTGGGTTCTATATCCCCATTACTAGGAGACTTCACTAGGTTCTCTTTCATAGATTCCAGGGAGCTCCCTCAATACTAGGTTTCTGCATTCCCCCTCCCCAAATACACTTGCTCAACTATGTTCATAGATGCCAGAAACTGGAAACAATCTAGATGTTCCTCAACAGAAGAATGGATTTTAAAAAATGAGGTATATTTGCACAACAGTATTACTCAGCTTTTAGAAACAATGAATCATGAAATTTTCAAGGAAAAGAATGGAACTAGACAAAATCATCCTTAGTGAGGTAACACAGACCCAGAAAGACAAGCATGGTATATACTCATTTGTAAGTGAACATTAGCTATTAAGTAAGGATAATCATCCACAGATCTAGAGAGGTTAAGTAATAGGGAGGGATCAGGCAGGGATGCATGGATCTCCCTGAGAGGCAACAGTAGAATAGATTTTATGGGTAGACTGGGAGAGGTGGGAATGGGAATAGGAAGGCTCAGGTGGGGGTGTAGTGTATTAGGAGAGATGACTAGAATTGGGGGACATGTAGAATTGTTTTAAAAGACAGGATCCCAGCCGGGCATGGTGGCACACACCTTTAATCCCAGTACTGGGGAGACAGAGTCAGGCAGATCTCTTAGTTTGACGCCAGCCTGGTATACAGAGTGAGTTCTAGGACAGTCAGAATTGCATTGAGAAACACTATCTCAAAAAAAAACAGACAGGATCTCATGTAGTCCATGGTAATCTTGAAATTGCTATGTAGCTGAGGATAACCTTGAACTTCTGATCCTTCTGTCTCTGTTTCCTACTATGTGGTACTGGGGAGCAAACACCCGGCTTCATGTACTTTGTGCAAGTACTCTACCAACTGAGTCATAGTGCCAGCCCTATTAATTTCATATGATAATAGAAGTATGGACAAAGAGTTGCCAGAGCAGACGGCACAGGCTTGGAGAGATTCTGAGTACTGAGATAAGGAACACAAGTATTAGGCTGTCAGGGTCATGTCATTGGGATAGGAGCAGTTAAGGGGGACACAAAGGCAGTGGAAGATGCATGATGCTCATCTCCAAGAACACATAACACCAAAAACAAAGAAGACAGCCGTGTATCCTATGATTGTCATTGGGCAAAATCTCACCCAAGGTAGAATAAATTGGGGTTTTCTGTGTGACTGTTCACACGACAGTCATGTTGGTTTGACTCATTTTCCACCGTGCTTCTCTCCACGGGGCATCCTTACTGGAGTCCCATCTTCAGTTTCAGTAAGCAGCATGACTTCTCAGATGGAAAATTTCAGGATGACAAAGGGCTGAGGATGCAGGGTGAATGCAAAACCACTTTCAGCTCATCTTAACATTTGCTTCAAAAGCCAGTAAAACATGCTGTACCCAACCAAGCCAGCACACAACGCTCAATTCTGAGGATGCTCTAAGATTCCCACAGCCTTTAAATAAGAACAAATTTTCATCAAAAATTTCTTTTGTGACTTTTTTCTATTGAGGTTGGAGAATCTTTTTTTTAAGAAAACTCCTCTGAATAGTTATTAAACATTCATATTAAATACTAGAGACTTTTGGGGGGCCCTTTAATTTTGAAAAACAGCTGCTTTTGTTTATCCAATGACCTTCTTTAGCTAGACAAGGCTCCTGGAAAAACAGAATAAAAAAATGGAATCTCAAAGTATCTGTTAGGAAGGCGATATTCAGAAGAGAAAGGGAAGGGGAGAGAAAAAAGGAAGATCTCATACCTCAGATTCTGTTGCCAAGGGCACAGAGGGTTGGGACTCAGCTGCATATTACCATCCCCCTTTATGCTCCTAGGATGTGGATTAGCATCGTTAAGCAATAGACTTCATCTCCATCACCCCTCCAAGACAGTCACACACTCTACCTAACCACACCTCCTTAGTTCTGATAACACAACAGTCTTGGCCCAGAAATCTATCATGTCTCTTACTGTCTGGGCCAAGTGTTTCCAAGTTCTCAGTCTTTTATTTAAAGAATTGTCCCAGAGGTGCTCACAGACTGCAGAGTAGCAAGGAAACTTTATTTAAAAGCAAAACAGTAACACAGATGAAAAAGAGATGCCCTGCCAGTTATGACACCAGGCTGTGTGATTGAGAGTACACAAGGGCCTCTGGTTGTTGTCTGTGTCTTCCTTGACAGCATTCAAGCAAAGGAGTTAGATTGTGAAAGCACTTCATGTCCTTGTTTCTCTGTTTTGATTGACTGGCATGGATTACATAAAACTGCTCACTGCAAATGCCTCTTGCTGGGATACATCTGAATTTAATAATATGCATATCAAATTATGCATAGGCATAATATGGCAAACTGGATGTTCCCTATAAGTTTATTCAAAGGACACAGTTTGTCTTATTGAACATGCACCCAAAACTAATTCAGGCCAGATGGACCCATCTCCCTTCATTTCAGGATATGTTGTAGGACATGTTTGAATCAAACAGGACATTATCAAGGAGCTGTTAAGGGGAATAGCATGTTTCCATTGTTTAAAGCAGATATACATGCAGGTGGGGCATGCCAGAAGGTTTCTTAGGTGCATCGTTAGAAGAGGATTGTGCATAGCCAAGCCAAGTAAACTCAGGTTGATAAGCTTGCCCCTATGTTTGCCTGCCTCATTACCTGTCCCCTTATGCCTGTGACTGATCCAGGGATGAGAGGGGATCAGAACAGCAAGAGAGAAGAGCCTTTCCATTTGTTTAACTGCCTTATTGATACTTGATTCTTCTCTAACACATTGAAACTTACTGAACAGATAGGGAAGCACATCACTTTCAAAGACAGCCCATAACTTGGGATAGCAATAGAAGAGAATATTGCAGATCTCCTGTGGCTCTCACTTATGGATCCCAATTCTTCTTGTTGGAACCATTTAGAGAAAATCCAGCCCCTCTTCTGTGTGACAGTAATTCTTATTCATGCCAACAAGAATCTGGGCTTCCTGGTTATTCTTTTTTTTCCTTAAGGCTTACAGGCTTACCGGTTACTCCCTCTCCTGCTATGATTTCCCCATGGTGGCTAGTCTTATATCTGTTCACCTTCCAGCTACATCTCAGAAATCTAGATGTCAAGAACAGAATGTGTATTTCAAGAGGAGAAGGGGAGCTGATGCCACACCCTTCCTCTTCAAACTATACCTCTGTTGGTGTAGCATAATGCAAAGTTAGTTTCTGATAATTATACCACATTTTGGCTAAAATAAGAATAAAACCTGTGATTCTTACATGCATTAGGTTACATCTACTTTAGAAATTGTACCATTGATGTTTTCGGTCCTCAAACAGTTTATCTTAATAAATTTATTTTTTAATTGAAAATAGATTCTTCTCTTACACAATACATCCCAACCAAAGTTTCTTCTCCCTCAACTCCTCCTAGCTCTCTCCCACCTCCCCTCTCCTCCAGACCCACTCCCTCTTTATTTCCTCTTCAGAAAAGAGAAGGTCTTCAAGAGAGGACAGCCAGATAAGACAAAACAAAATACAGTAAGACAAGGTGAAAGCCCTTGTATCTAGGCTAGACAAGGCAACCCCATAAAAGGAAGAGTCTCAAGAGCAAGTTAAAGAGTCAGAGACACACCCACTGCCACTGTTTCAGGTCCCACAAAACACCAAGCTAACAGCTATAACATATTCACTGAGGAGGACCTGGTGCAGATTCATGCAGGTCCCATTTGCTGCTTCCATCTCTGTGAACCCTATGTAGCTGATTCAGTGAGCCATGTTCTCCCAGTGTCCTCCACCCCCTCTGACTCCTACAGTATTTCTTCCCTCTCTTCTGCAGTGTTCCCTTCTCTCTGAGGGGAGGGACCTGATAGAGTCCTCCAATTTAGGCTCTGTCTCCCTCACCCTCTTCCAGGCTAGAGGAAGCCTTTCTGCTGATGACTACTGGACAAGACATCAATCTATAAATATAGCAGAATATCACTAGGAATCATTTCATTGTTTTGTTTTGTTTTGCCAGTGTGTTTGGTTCTACCATAGGTTTCTGGACTATCTAGTCTCCAGTTCCCGACCATCCAGGCGGTGTAGGGCAGTGCTCCCTCATGTGGGGTGGGCCTCAAGTTAAACCAAACATTGGTTGGCCACTCCCATGTGTTCTGCACCACTGTTGCCCTAGCACATCTTACAGGCAGGACAGATGGTAGATGAGGGTTTTGTGATTGGGTTGGTGTCTGGGTTTGTTTCTCTTTCTGTGGCCTGCAGAGCACCTTCTCACACCAAAGAAATTAGAACATAGGGGTGAAAGCTCCAAGCTTGTACCAGATCGCCCTCACTATGTTCAATAAGCTAAGTGGTTCTTTTCCTCAGCAATGGGGTCCCCACTGTTAGTTTCCAGAGGGTGACCTTCTGTCCTAGCATCAACCTGAGTGTTTTAGAGATCTCCATGGGACCTCCTCAGCCAACAACCAAATGTAACCCAATCCCACCACTAGAAGTCTTGCCTGACTACAAAAGCTGGCCAGTTCAGACTCTGTATCTATCCTCCATTATCAGGAGTCCTCACTAGGTCACCCACAGATTCCAGGAAGTTTCCACTGCACTAGGTTTCTACACCAATCTCCCAATGCTCCATATCTACTTCAGGAATTGTACCAGTGACTCTTTAGGTCCTCCCATAATTTATCTTAATAAATTTATATTATTGGCTTTATATATCTCACCTATCAGGATTTTTATGGATCATGAGTCTGGACTCCCCGTACTCAAGAAGTCTGTTGTATTATATCAAATTCTGATTCTTCCTGACTATTAAAGAAAATTTGAAATGGATAAGACCCGGGTTATTGAATTATTCACTAACACCATTTATATATGGTGGTCCATTCAGATATGAATTTACCTTTACTATTGTCTAGGCTAAATCATCTAGATCATTTGCAAGGATTTCAGCAGAGGACTCATGACATGCTGAGGTCCCACTGTGCCCACGCAAACTTTCTGTTCTGAGTCTGGTAGCTGGTTATAAAAGGAAGAGACATTAGTTTGATAGCAACTGTTTTGAATGAGCCCATTAACTAAATGAGTTCTGGTATTGGGGTGGCGAATACATGTTTAGGAGTGCATGCAGGTGTGCATGTGTGTGGTTCTCATGCTTGGGTAGCAATCATACTCAATAATTCTTGAAAGATTTGGAAAGCACCCATCAATAACGGCTCCTGATAGCATACCTGAGATGAGAACCATGTTTGATTTTCCGGGAAAGTGGCTTATTTTTTTATACTTGAGAAGATGGCTTCCCTTTGCCAGCTGGGACCCAGGACTACTGCCCTGTGGAGAAGCTCCACTCTGTGTTCCCAGTTGGTTGGTTTCAGTATGACAGAAGATATTTGCCTTTGGTGCTGAGAAAAGCTGTCTACCAAGTAGGCCCTCTCATGGTGAGATACTGCCACCTAATATGTCACAGTGAGTACCTGCCAGATTCCAAACCAAGTGCAGCCATTGTTTTCTTATAGGGAGGGGACGTGGCTCCATCAAGTTCTTCTTAGTGTTATCATCATCATTGGTCCCATCTGCCACTGTAGCACTGGGATGCAGCTGGCTTCAAGTGTCCACAGGTGAGATGAGAGCTCTCCAGCCACCTCCCAGAACCTTTGAAGGGAAAGCCCTAGTCACACGGGAGGGTCGGGCACCCCGGTGCCTCCTCACGTATCCACATAGACAGCCCTTTTCTTATTCAACCCCATCTGACTTCTTGCCGATGATCAGAGTGGACTGAACCTGAGACTCAGAGCCATGCTGCAGTACATGTGCAAAACGGTGTTGCTTTGCAGTAGGGTGGCGTCATAGCGAAGGGAATTGGGAAGAGCTTGTGGTAGGGTAACACCATAGATGAGGGAATTGGGAAGATTCTAGATACTTTTGAAGGGAGAAATGTCATGACTTGCAGATGTGAGAGGGTGAGAGGAGGAATATAGATACAGTAGTAACTAGATTTTAACTTCAGCCTTTGGGAAGTTTTGCTACCACACTATGTTGAAAAAGGGCTGGATAGGAAGGCTGGGGGCAGGTGAGGGAAATGAGTTCCGTTTGTAAAGGATGATTAAGATTAAGATGCCTGTTAGACAACTTAACAGGGATCTGAAGACGACATGGGATGTATGAATCCATACTGCAAGGAGGAAACTAGACTAGATATCTAAAACATTGGAGCTATTAAGTGTCATATTAAGACCAGATAAGACAGTGCTGAGAAATTTGTTATTGACCACAAGAGCATTGCACAAGTGTGGTGTTAATTCCCTTGTCAATTCCTAGGGTCAAAGAAAATTCTTTCTTAAGGGGAACTAGACCTACAGTCCTTTGAGAACATGTTATACGGGGGGCAAGCATGGGCTGATCCCATCCTCCCCTATTACCCGGCGAGGGCTGCCAGTTCACTTGAGTACCAGCAGCAGCTCAGAAAGTGTCATCCTCCAGGCACACTTCCAATGCAATTAATCATGTCATTACCTATAAATAAAGTGAAACCAACAGTCACTTTAACAGCGCATGCTAATTATCAGTAGGATTGTCGCTGAAAAAGAGCTTTTCTCTCTTGTGCTTCTTATTTTTTGCCCGTTTTGCCATGTCTTGGGGGTAGTATCAAGAATGCCATCTGAGGAGATGGGATGAGCAGATCATTAACAGAGGCCATGTTACAAAAGGATTGGGTTTGGACCCTCAATGTAATTGTTATGAGTGATGATAAGGGACTTCAAGGAGAAATCTCACAACTAGGGTTGCACTTGCTGCTGTTTCTTACAAGGTTTTATTTTTGAAATGGGTGCTTTAAAAACAGAGCTTCTCAGAGAGCCAGACACAGGCAAGAATATGGTGCTGGGAAGAAGAATAGACAAGAGACAAGAAGTTCCATAGCCTTGTGGCTCATTGGCCTGGAGCTCCGCTACCTGGACAGCAAGCCCCAGGCATCTGCCTTGTCTCTCTTTCCACAGTGCTGGGGTTACATGCTAATGCCGGCACACCAGGCTTTTCACATGGGCTATGATGATCAGTCTCTGGACTACACTGCCTGAGCAATCACCACAGCCCTATGTGTAATTTAACTTTCATTATCATCAACCTTGTAGATAGACAGACAGATAGATAGATAGATAG
>LOJH01009027.1:1076-17943 GCA_001685095.1 Ellobius talpinus
GAGAGAGAGAGAGAGAGAGAGAGAGAGAGAGAGAGAGAGAATACAATGAAGGTCATATTAAAGAAAGCTAAGTGTTTTCTTCTTCACTGTACCAGAAAGCGTGTTCACAACTTGGCTGATTTGCCTTTAAGAACACCAAGTAATTGTTCCATTGTTACATACATAACCCTTTAGACTAAATATTGACAAAAGCCACCTAGGAGTGGTGTGTTTGTATGTGTCAAGGCTTCTTGCAAATATACCACATTACTTGTATGAAATGGTCTGGTTTTAACTTTTAGACTAAGATTGTTGTCTTTCAGGTCATGCAGGCCTGAGCTTAATAAAGAGACTTCTTGCCTATGTTCTGGGCTGGATTTTTTCTGTGTAAATAGAATTGGAAGCACTAGCAATGTTTATTCCTAGAACAATGTGGCTAACAAAGCTTGGGAAAGCATTGGATCAGCATGTGCAGGGAGGGATGCCTCTCTGCATTAGGCACTGGAGATGGGGGTTTTGTCAACTTTGACCTTTGCTGTCATCCTCAGCAGGTGAGACAGACTAATGCTTTATTTTAAAGCTGGATATGTAGGACCTCAGTTAATAAAGGGACTTAGACTTAAAGTTAACAATAGATTTCAGTGCTGATTTGCCCTAGATGCTTAGAAAATGAATTAAGTAATCTGCTCTTCACTCTTTATTATTATGGTATAGACAGGAACGTTTATTTTCTAATATTATTGTGAATGCAAAATGAAACAACATGGTAAGGTATATAATAAAATATCTGAAGTATTTGCTCTATCAGAGTTATTGTTTTGGACTCTCTCATCTCTCACTATACAGTCATTTTGCTTTGTTTTGTTTCCTTGGTCCTAATCATTAGCATTTTCCACATAATATTCAGTCTGTAAGAATTGTAATCCAAAGGAAAAATAGTTTTCCAATTGAGACGATATTCCTAAAAACAAGATAAACACTTACATTGCATTGTGGACCAAATAGGGGCACATACTTTATAATGCCATCCTGCTGTGGGTGAAAATTTCTAAAAGGGAAGATGTTCCAGCATCTGAGGAACACCATACTGAGAGAAAGCTTGCTTCTAGAAGCCTGTGTATTGGCTGTTGATGTCCAACGCACACAGGAATTCTCTGCCAATATAGGTGACTACTATGTGTCTTTCTTTACAGCATAATAGCTCTGATTTCACAAGAACTGCCTTTGTCCCTTGCCTCTTCTGAGACCTGTATAAGCTTCTGGGCTTCTGGGCATTGTTGAGCTTTTCAATAAAATGTACACAATAGTGCCTACCTTCTAGGCCTCTAAGGAGGGTCCCATGAGTGCCTTTCATGAAGCTCATATCTCTATTTCCTTACAGTTGGCTTCTTCACAGTTCCCCACATGTTCCAGAATGCCATCCCACAAACCCTAGTGTAGAACAACTAAACCCAGAATCAGTTTTATTACACAGTCAGATGAGGGTGGCTTGAAGTTATACTTAATCCATAAAGCAAGAGCTCATGGTGTTGCTTCCCTGGTTTCTGCGATTTCTTATCTTTTATTAGTGAGAAGGAGCCCTTTTTGTTTGTACTGAAAGCTGTTTGAAGACTCCAATCTTAGCTGTGCTCCTGTCGTTCATCCTTGTAGCTGCTGACTCATGAGTCACCCCTCCTGCTCTGTTCCAGCAGCCCTGCCATCTTGCAACTGTTATAGACAGCGTACTGATGTCATAAAACTACAGGAAAGTTCATCCCATTGAACTGAGAACTCTGGGACCCCATTTACATCCCCTCTCCACAGCTCAGTTTCCCAGGCCATGCTGCATCCCTAAGCTGGAAGGAAGCACACTTTTCTCTTGGGTTCTGGCTCAGCCATCCTACTTAGACATTCTAGAATACAGATGCATCCTCAGAGGCACAATCCTATAATGAAACTTTCTACCCACCCCTACCCCAACCCCCACAGATACCCAGTACCTAACTAGCACAGAGCGTTTCTAGTGTAGGTGCTCACTGGGGAGACAAATAGTCCTCAGAGAGCCTTGGTTCTCACAGTTGCCCTTCTCAGTGAGTTCCTCTTCAGGGTTGTTCATTCCATTCTGTGCCCCAAGTCACAGTCACTTGGCCTACCAGGTTTTTCATAAATTTGAACTTCAAAAGAAAATAGATAGATTTAAGGTTCTTTTCATTCACATATAGCCTTCCACACTTACGCAGGCCAGTGCTAGGCATTAGGTACATGCTTGGAGAGAGGTCTGAGCCCAATCCTCACCAAATATGGTTGATGTTGGGTAGGACAGCTCTACTTTCCCTGACCCAACATCTACCAACTTCTCAAGGCTGAGGTATTTGAAAGAAGGTAGAAGTCACGAGGCAGAAGCAGGTTAGAAAGTGTTATGTATAGATGGGAAGCGTAGGACAAAAAAGGTCCCTGCCTTTAGGGAGTGAATGCCTTGTAGAACATAAGGTGAGAAATGAGGACATAAGCATCTGAGACTGAAATGGGCCTCACAGGAAGGCTACTGAAACCATAAAAACCATGGCTGCACTGTTAGTGGCTTTGGAGTTTATCACTGCCTCTGTGTCAGAGACTATGTACCACCATGTCCGTGTGACAAGCCTAGATATCGCAGGCCAGAGGTGAATCTTATATCCTGTATATCGTGAGATGCTCCCACTCTGTCAGCAATGGAGAATGCCAACTTTATTTGGTCACTAATCTTTTATTCTCAGTTTTTCTTGCCTTCCATGGTCGGGTGGAAGAGCTGTTCTAACTTGCTAATAAGCAATGGCAATGATGATGACGGTGAGAACTATGGCTTTGAGGACTTCCTTAGAGCTTGTCTAAGCCAGGTAGTTGCAGGGTAATAACAACCCAAATCACAAACACCATCTGAGTGAGCATGAGCGGGAAGGGAAGTGGTCTGTAAGTTCTCAGGCCCATGCTGGCCCTGCCCTGACTGCTCAGCTCTTACGCAGAATTGCTGTCTAGGGCCCTCTCCCTTTGGCTGGGCTCTGAGATTCTTTTTAGTAGGATTTGTGGTTTCCATTATTCTGGCCTAAGTCCTGCCAATTTGCACAACTCACCACAGTACAATGCAGCTTGTGTAAGAAGCTTACACTCTGCTGTACTCTTCTTATTTTCCAGATGACCAGCAGGCTATTTAGAACACATTGTCCACTTGGCTGTGTGTCACTACCTACAGAGCATCCCTATAAAGGCTTTGGGATCTAGGGAGTCAAAGATGGGTGTATGTATATGTTAGAAGGTTAAAGTTGAGTTTTGTTTTAACTCAGTAGTTAAAAGCATGTGCTGCTTTTGCAGAGGACCTGGGTCTGGTTCTCAGCACCCACATTCAGTGACTCACAACTGTCTATAACTAGAGGCTTAGGAGCTCCAGTGACTCGAAACTTTGTGGGCACCTATACCCACATATACATACCTATATACAGACACATGAACATACTCATAATTTTGAAAGTAATAAAAAAAGAACTTTAAAAAAGTGAGGTCAAAATGAAGTTGCATCTGCTACCCTCTGACTATTTGTAGTTAGAATAAGTGAGAGGCAGGTGAAGGGTTACCAGGTTGACCATAGCCTCCCTGCTCCGTTTCTAACTCTTCTATCTCTCACTCGTCCCAGGGAATGCTGCTGCAACCCTATGTGTACTGTTAGGTGTTTACTGTATGTTCACAGATGTGGATCCAGGAAGACATAGCATTCTCTAAGATCCTTCTGCACTAGCGTCTTCCATAATCCCAATTTAGCAGCTGTGTGTGCTGTTTCTGGGACTTTTCCATAACCTCTGACTCCTCATGATAAGGCTGGCTAGGATAAACCACTTTTCTAAGGTTTATTGACTCTGATAAATCTGGTTTCAGAATGGTCATAGGTATTGCGTATACATGATTAAACCTAACGTAATGTATGCTTGTGAGGTTTATAATACAGTTCTTATGTTTATGTAAGCTTTATTTTTGTGAGTGTTATCAGTCTAACATCACAGGCATGGGAGAAACACTGAACGAAGGAGTTACTGCTATATAATTCATAACACCACATTTCTGTCCAGTTTCCAAAAAGCTTCTCTTTTTCTTAAAAGTATTTGCATTTCTGCTCGGGTCATTTCTCAAAGAAAAGAGTAGCTACTAAAAGACGGCCCTCTGACTAAGATCAGAAAACCACATCTGAGTGCTTCTTGTAAAGTCCAGGCCATGTGTTCTTGTGGTGAACCACAGCTATCATGTTCTCAAAGCCTTGTTCGTGGAGGGGAACATGGGGGAAAGAGAGGGTGGGGTTATATCAAATGCTGACGAACGTGCTGCTGAGTGAGAGTTAGACTGTGGGTGTACACAAGTATACATGCATACCGCAGCCCCCACACATAAGGTTCAACTCTAAAATGTTCAATCAGTATGAATATTATGCAGACCTGTGTAATCAGATCTTCGGCAACTTGCATAGGCTAGTCCTCCTTGACAGAGGTGAACAAGTAAGGGGAGGGCAGTGTAGGAGCTCGATATCTCTAGTCATTGCATTGGGCCTGCAGATAGACGAATATATGATTTTCTCTTTGACATATGAATTTCTTTACTTTGGCGTACGCTCACAAATGATAATTCTGTTTCAAACATCTCAAGGAACTCCCATAGCATTTACATAATGAATATACCAGTTTGCAATCCAATTGATGAACTGCAAGGGTTGTATTGTTCATAGTCTCTCTAAGACTGTTAATTGTCATCTTTTTTTCATAGTAGCCCTTCAACAAGACATAAGGTGGTATCTCACTGGATCTTCATAGGCAGTTTCTGATTATTTTTGAGTCACTGTGACAGAACTTCAGCAAGGAAAGGTTAGTTTATTTTGGTTTATGACTTCAGAGGGCTTCAGTCAAATCTGGTGGGAAAGGCACAGAGGTGCTCATGGTAATGGGAGCTTGTGGGGAAGACTCTTCATATCATAGCAGGCCATTGGGCATCAGATACATGTCAGAAACAAGACCTGAGCTGGAACTTACAAAGGTCTATTCCTAGTAACTCACCTCCACCAGCCAGCTCCATCAGATAAAGGTTCCACAGTCCCTCAACAAAGTGATTAAAGCCTGAACTTGAGAGCATTCCATACCTAAGCCATGCCTTTCAGCTCTTAGTCTCCAAAGTCTCACGGCCATTTCATAACTCATGTGGTCCCATTTCAAGATTCTCCATAGTCTTTACAATTCCAATGTTGTTCCCTTCTCAGTTGTGAGACTCTGTCAAGTCAAAAACAAAGGTATGAATTTTTAATGGGCAATGTTGTAGAATGAACATCCCCTTTCCAGAAGAGAGAGACAGGAGGATGTGACAACAGGAAGAAAACCAACCAGCAAAGGAATCATTAAATTCTGCCATTCCGTTTCTAGCATCTATGGGACACAATCTTACATCATGCCTGGGCAGTCACACTTCTATGGCAGGGTCATTTTGGTAAATGTAGCTTCTCCCTAGGTCAAACTCCACTTGACACTTGCAACTTTCCTTGGTACATGTACCATGTTCCTAGCGTCTTTCATCATCCTAGGATCCTGAGGGCCAATCAGGCTTCACCAGCCCTCACCCCCCCTTCCCCCCTTTTATTGAGACAGGGCTTCTCTGTGTAACAGCTCTGGCTGTCCTGCCCTGGAACTTGATTTTTAGATCAGGCTGGCCTTGAACTCACAGAGATCCACCTGCCTCTGTTTTCCAAGTGCTGGGATTATAGGTGTGCCCCACCTCTGCCTGGCTTTCACCTTTACATCTTTACATACAGGCTATCCAGGTCCTGTCTGAAGGGAATCTGACCTTGCTGTACATGTGGTAGCCTTCTAGGCTTTTCTCTGGAATCTTGGGGTAAGACTCCGTGATCTGGAAACTCTTACATTCTGCATGCTTACAGTCTCCCAGGATGTCCTTAGTCACCAGAATGCATTACAGCCAGGAAAGAGGTGTTTAAACAAGAGCATCTGGGGGACATCTCAGATTCCAGCCACAGCATCTGACTGATAGTCATGCGGTTTTGCATAGAAGTCTTGGCCATTGCTAAGATTGGTTTATCCAGGTCATTTGCTCACTTTTATGTGGATTATTATTTACTGTATTGTACTTGAAATGCTTGAGCTCCTTATATGTCTTGGATGATAACTGTTCATTAGATACACGCCTGTTCAGCTGTTTTCTCTCATTTCTTTGGTTGCCTCTTCAATCTGTTGATTTTTGTCCTTCTTGTGAAGAAACTTTTCCATTTGATACAATACTGTTGATGTCTTTTCATTCTGTTGCCTACATTTCAGGGGCTAAATCCAAGAAATAATCATGGGTTCTGTAACTAAAGGCTGTGTGTTCACATTTTGTTTAATGCAAAGTGAAAAAAAGAGCCTTGGCTAGCAAATAAAAGATTGGGGAAGTTCACTAGGTGCAGCAGGTAGGGAAAGAACAGAGGAACTGGGCTCCTTTCCAAAGCAGTGACCCTCTCCAACAAAGAGGCTTGTGTGTCTTCTTTTGGAAGCATACATATTCATGTAGAGGAACAGCTTAAGAGCAAGCACATCCTTAAGCAGATTCAGTCCAGGAGTTCATTCCTGAGCATGCTTAGCTTAAGGGCATAGTTCCAGAAAGATGACAAACACATTTGGGAGCATGCTTAGGTCTAGATCATGAAGCCCATGCTTGGGAGGTTCAAAGTGCAGGCAGGAGTGCTTTGGAGCATTCTCAACTGATGCCATAAAGATGGCAGTCTGGAATGCCCTTGTGTAATCTCAGTGCTCTACAGAATGTTGTAGCTGCATAAAAGAAAAAGGTACAGAATGAGCATTACCATGACCGATTCCCCCTAAAGGTTCTCATCTTGTCAAGTGGCTTATCAGTGTGATTTCCTCCCCAACTTTATTGTATAAGTTGCTAATACCATGAGCTGTTTTTTCTTTGTGTGTGTGTGTGTGTGTGTGTGTTGTTTCATACAGAGTTAATTGTAGTAATTCAGAGACACATCCGTACTTCTCACTTTTGGCAGTGCCTAAATGGTCATCTCCTGGGGTTGCAGGTCAAGGGTCTTCAAGATATATTTAGAAATGTGGAACACATGCTTCTCTGCTATTCTCTGGTGGCCTGGACCAGAGCTGTTACTTATGCTGTCATTCCCAATCTCCTGTGTTAGAGATAAATTTAGGACCACTCAGAATTTTTCTATATTTGGTGCATATTTCTAAAAACACAACACAATGAAACAGAAACAAAGGCGGAGGGAAAAGAGAACTGAAATCTTCAGGTCTCTGTAGATTGTTCTCTAAATTATATGTAAATGAACTCTAGTTTCTGAGCTGTGCATATTTACAACTTTCCAGAGGCAAACAGATATTTCTGGATAAATGATGAAGGAATAGGGATTCGGGTGCTTAGCTGACAGTATGAACACCTGCTTTCTAGTCTTCATGCCCTTAAACATGTGGTAGTGCTTTCAATGATAATGGTTTCCAATACATACAGGCTCCAAGGCTTATCTCTGAATATATAGTTTCACTCCACTTAAATTCAATAGTTCAAGTTCTTTTCCTCCTCTTGTCCTGAAAATAAATGATGGAAAGTCATTAAATAATCACAGGTTAACCTGTGGTTTTGCAGCAGTAACATATACATATGCACATGTGTACACAAACATACACACATGTGCATACACACATACATATATGAACACACACATGCGAACACACATCCACACATACATGTGCATACTCACATGTATATACACTCACACATGCACACACTCCAATGCACACCCCAAACTAACTTTGAATTGTTCTAAAAACTACTTTATCATTGGCTTACCTCTTTTGAGTATCTGACATTAGATTTTATGATCTAAGAGCTAATTATCCCAGAAGTAAAAGTAATAAAATCACCACAATGATTTTCTCATTTTAACAACCTTCTAATCTCTGCAAACTCATTTGCATTTGGTCCTAAAAACAACAGGCAGGAAGTTGCCAGTGCTGAATGGCATACTCCTTGTCCTTTCTCGAAGAGGCTACTGTGACTTGAACACAGATGTGAAGGAGGATGTGCCACTAGGCAACTCCCTTATCCCAGAACAGAGCAGAATGGTGAGAATTAATGGATGCACGTATGAAATCAAATGAATGTGGAACAGGCTTCCATTCTGAATCTTAAAGAAAACAACTAGTACTTATTATCCTTGGGAAGGAACAATTTGCACAGTGATTTCAAAATCTACAATATAATCTCAAATAATGCTTATTGTTATTCTTCTGTTGGTTTTCTACATTGCTGAGATCAAATTCAGGCCTCTTCATGACAAACACATGCTCTCCCTTTGAGCTTCCTCCCCAAAGCTTGGGTTTGCTGTTGTTTGCTTGTTTTCAGATCAAAGCCTCCTTGGAACTTGTGATCCTTCTCCCTCCGCCTCCCAAAGGCTGGGATTACAAGCATGAACCACTGTCCTGGGTTAGAACACATTCTAATGGGCTTCCTGGCCAAGCAGCAGCTCCTGGAAATTCTCCGGGTTCAGGTTTGAATACTTTTTAAATTTTTTATTTAATTAGCATTACTTTTCATTTACCTTACATACCAAACACAGTTTCCCCTCCTTCTTCTCCTCCTATCTCCACCCCATCTGGACTCCTACTTATCCCCCTCCCCTCCCCTCCCCTTTGCTTCTCCTCCATCTCCACTCAGAAAGGGGCAGGTCTCCCATGGGTTTGAACAAAGCCTGGCACATCAAATTGAGATAGGACCTAGCTCCTCCCCTTGCATTAAGGCTGGGTGAGGTAATCCAGCATGCCCAGCAGGTTCCCAAAAGCCAGCTAAGCACCAGGGACAAGTCCTGATCTCACTGCTAGGAGCCTTACAAACAGACTTAAGCTATTCAACTGTCACCCTGTGCAGAGGGCCTAGTTTGGTCCTATGCAGGCTTCCTAATGGTTGGTCCAGAGTCCATGAGCTTCCAAGAGCACAGGTCAGCTGTTTTTGTGGGTTCTCCCATCATGACCTTGACCTCCTCTCCCCC
Source organism: Ellobius talpinus (assembly GCA_001685095.1). Lineage (NCBI taxonomy): Eukaryota > Metazoa > Chordata > Mammalia > Rodentia > Cricetidae > Ellobius > Ellobius talpinus. Next base: position 10,099 of record LOJH01009027.1, read on the forward strand.
ACCTGGCTCATACAACCCCTCCTCCTTTTCTTCTGCACTTATCAACTAAGAGATTTTCAAAACATTCTATTCCCATACCACAAAAATGGGGAGATATGTGGTATCCCCCTACAGAAGATTTAGTGATGAGGGAACAAAGGCAACCCCTGATCTTTTCCTCCAGTTTCTGTGTATATCTATACTGAAATTCTCTCAAGCCCACACACCTGTTTGTGGGGTCACTGAGGGAGGAACTGTCATTGTTTATGAGAGATGGCCATAAATATTGTGAGCACACAAAATAGGCCATTGATTTCCTTTTTGCTCTCCAGAAATTAATTTCAACTCTGAGTACATACTGACCCACAGACATTGGAATTGCAGGCCTCGGGCAATTAATTCCTTTTGCAAACCTCCAAATCAGCTAGCGCAGGTAGGAATCAGAAGGAATTTGTTGCCATCAGTCTGGAGAGGTGGCATGAAAGCTCTAGAGAGTGGCTAGCTGGGGCGGAGTGGGGTGGTGGAGGGGCATGAGTGATGGTTGGCCCACCTTTACTTGTGGTCTCCACAAGCCCCACTTATCATGGGGTGTAGTGATACCCCTCAAGGCTTTTCAGATAGAGCCAGAGTCCAGTGTTTCCTGCAGCATCTCCCAGGGGGCTGGGAAAGTCATATCCACACTGGCCAGTGGTTTCCGTAGATATGAGCTCCGCTCCGCCACTGGTGCAATGGGAGACATGAGAACATAGCAGAACAGACTGTTTTCTCCCTGTCAAAGCATTCCTTGAAATGGTGCTTTCTACCATTTCTCTGCTTCTTATCACTTCTTAAAAGGTGAAGTGTGGGACGTTTCAAAGGTCTGCTTGGTGACGATGCCTCATTGCCATGCCCTGATGGGGAATTAAACCCTAGCTTCACAGCCATCCCAAGCTCTGTCAGGATGCTCTGCAGCATTCTCCCCACTCATCAGAAATCTGTGATGATTCCTACACAACACATGATTGACACATGTGACTGGGATGTCCATCAAGTGGATGCCATGTGCAGACACTTTTTGGATTTGAAACAAAGCACACAAACTGTAAGCACTGTTAGTCAATTAGAAGATTATGTAATGTCGAGGCATTATTGCTAATTTTTAAATATTTTTTACTCAACTTTTGAAACTTTATTTGGTTTATTTTAATAATATCCATTTACCACTACCTCCCCACAGTGTCTCCTAGTGCCTCTCTACCCAGATTCATGTTCTCTGCTTTCCCCCCCAATTATAACTAATACCCCCAAAACCCAATTAGTTCTGCCCGCATGTGTATGGATGTGGAGCCATCTAATGGGGTAGTGGTAACCTAACATTGACCACTTTCCCAAAGAAGAGTGACTTTTCTTCTCAGCAAGGACTCATTGTTGTAGCTCCTTCCCAAACATGGGGCCTTAACCAACTCTTCCTTCATTGATGCTGGAACTTTGGCTGGCTTGATCTTGTGAAAGTCTTGTACAGGTAACCACAACAGATGTTAGTTATACTATTGAGACACCAAGATAAAAACAGCATGAAATCAGAGCAGAAATAGACACATAGATTAAAGGAATAGAGAAAAGGAGCAAGATAAAAGTCTTTGCAATGACAGCAATCCAATTTTTGACAAAGATGCCAAAAACTTTACATTGAAGAAAGACAGTGTATTTAACACATGCAAAAATTATGAAACTTAACTCCTACATTTCGCTTTGGATAAAACTCAACTATAAATGTATCAATGACCTCAACATAAGACCTGATACTTTGTAACTTCTGGGAGGGAAATGTACAGAGTATCCTTTCAGCTCACAGGCATAAGTGTTTCCTGCATAGACTGGTAGTGCAGCAAGCAAAACCAACCCTTTACAGAAAAGAACTTCTGAAGTCTTCTATGCAGTGAAGGGAGCCATCAGTCAAATGAAGAGACAGCCCACACATGGGTAAAAATCATTGCCAGCTACGCATCTGACAGAGGACAGAGGGCTGGTATCTGAAAAAGTTGTTAATTTTGTTAGTAGCCTTTCAGTAATGCTTCTTGAAAGTATTCCTATCTATTAACACTACATTCTAGTAAATTATTTATAGATAAGAAGGCACTATTGGTGTGTTTTGATTATTGTGATAGCTGAGTGATACATGGGTTCAAGGTAGCACATTGTGATATTCATAAGACCTTTATATGTTTCTTAAAATTATGCTTTGTGATGTTTCTAATGCCAGTTTAAGACCAAACAGCTCCCAGGTTTGACCAGGGAGCAAGTAGCTAGCCACAGTCCATACAGATGAGGCTGTGTCCCAACCTGTAGTATGTACGATCCTCTCCCATGAATGAACACAGCCCCAGAGTGCCTAGGTGGAAAAGGGATGGTGAAGTCCCTAGACTGCCACATGTGGCAGACTTCTCCTATATTCTGGTTACTTTATATCACAGGAGTTAACACCAGGCCTGGTTCAAACACAGTTCCTAAAAGTCACGTGTTGAATGAATGCGTGAAAACAGATTTTCATGGCCACGAGGGACATAAGAATCCAAGGAGCAAGTTGGGGGTGAATTCAAAATAATGGTTCTTTTGTCATAGCCTGAAATCAGGAGATAAGGCTCGAACAGAGAATAAGGCTAAGCAGTCACTGAGCAGCTACAGGCACTCCTTCACCCCCTTCCCTCAGTCACTCCTTTGAACATCCCTCCCCAATCCCCATCCCCCCATCACAGGCACAGCACCTGCCTCTGTTTCCCTGTGACTATTAGAAAGGCAGCTATCTCTCTAGGACCAGGCATGCCTTTAGTCCTTACCTCTATGTCTTTTAACCTTGGACAAGTGGCTTAACCCCTCCACCCTGCCGTCTTCCCATTTACAGGCTGTAGCTCGCAGGAGCACCTGCCTCAGAAGGATGCTGCAAAGGCGACAGTCTCAGATGGAGTGACTGTCCCTGTTCTCTAGGCTTAGAAAGGGCTCCACAATCGAGGTGTTCTTATTATGCTGTCATTGTCATTAGAAAGATGCTCAAGCTTGACAATGCTCTCAAAGGTCAGTTCCCTTTCTCTCACATTTCTTTCTTTTTAAACTAGGAACAAGAAGAAGATATTTCCATTTTCTAGAATGAGAAATGAGCTTTAGATGAGTCGCAGGACATCATGCAACATACTCAGTTCTTAGGTTGGATCAAGAGAAGAAACACCACATAAACAACCCCCCTGAACCTCGTTACCTGTGACTGTTAGTGTTTAACCCTCAGCACAATCCTCATGCCTTTGTATCATGCCCTGGGCTTTCAGAAATTATTCCAGTTTGAAATATGTCATGCCTTGGAGAGAACATCTGCCACGGGTATTCAGCTATCCTTTCTAAATCTGGCTGCATATCCAGTATCCTAGTAGCCCAAGCCACCACAGCATTGAACTCCAGTACTCCTCAGAGAGTTGGGAAGAAATGAATTCATTTTTATTTGAAATAAATGTTGCCTTTGTCTGACTTACCAAAAGGAACACACACATAAGACAATATATATAAATAGACATATGTGTGTACTAAAATGTTGACACACACACACACATACACAGGCCTGGTTGCAGAGACATGAATACAAACATGAACACACAAACATGCACAGGCACATACATTTGAAACCAACAGGAGAAGGACCATAGTCTAGTCACTTGGAAACATTTTGAGAAGCGAAGTGAAGAAGAAGAAAAATGAAGGATTTAGGGGGCACATGAGCACAAGAACCGTCTCTACTGAGCTATTTCATCCTTCGCTAATCAGCACAATGCTGACTTGGAGGCAGTTTTGCCCCTGGGATGGTACAGCCCCTTCTTTAGTTATTCCTAGAAGATTGCCATCATATTGGTTGGGGAGGCTTGCTATTCCAAAAACACAGGGCTGAAAAATGTTTGCTAACTCACTTTCACCCAGATCTGGAGGGTGATGGCCAGATTACACATAGATCAAGCTATTTATGATTATTTTGCTTGTAAGGGAGGCAAGGGACAGTGGACTTGGTTACAGGAGCCTTGGATTGTAATTAGTAGAGACGGTTTGAACTAGCCACTTGCAATTCTCACGTAGAAAGAAAATTCTCAGTGTATCTTGTGTGATAATCAACAGGGCCTGTCACACGTCCCAATATATAGCAAAACTCAATAAGCATTGGCACACACGATTGCAGATAAAGTACTATAGTAAATGATCTGTAGATCTCAGAGCCTGGAGGAAAGAGCATCGTTCATCATATGAACAGGATTAGGTTTGACCATGGAGGTATAAACGAGATGCAAAAGATATGCACTTGAATTCATGGATCTTTCTTTAGGGAAGGGAGACAGGTGGTAACAATTATTACAAAAACATGGTAATACTTAAGTCGAACAATCCAATCTCAACAAGAGATCAGGGATGCAGCACAGGACACTCATGCAAAAGGGCTCACTGAAGGCTGAGTTTGCAAGATCCTGGTGACTTTGGAAAGCTTCAGTGAGGCAATGACCAGACAGGGAGACCATTGGAAGTAGTACTGGAGAGCTATTCTGGACCAAGTCACAGTCTCCAAGCCTCTTTTCCTCCATAACAACTCATGTGACTCTAAAGCTCACTTCTTGTTCATGTCTGAGATAAATCATTTCTGTGTCCAGATGCATCATAAACTTGCATAGCAGATGCTTCTGATCTGGCCACTGGGCCTCAGGAATGTGGCCAAAACGTGGTGCCAACTTCTCATTATCTTCAAAATTGTGCCCTTTACTCAGCATGGTGGTATTCCATGTGTGTGTGTATGAGAGGGTTGAAGTAGTTAGGAAATAATACCAATCTGCCAGCCGTTAGACAATCCAAGAACTTTGCTTCTCGGCCCTGCAGTGTGAAGACTTGCTCCCTGCCTCAGCTGAAAAGCCCTTTGGCTGCCTACACCTTTCTACCCCAAGGTAGTATGCCTTGAACAGGTCCTGGATTGGTTTTCTTGCAACTCCTTTTTATAATTAGAAACTTGGAAGTGTCTCTTTTCACCAATCTATTGATTTACATTGCTTTTTATTCAAGTTTTGTTTAAATTTTTATTTTTAATTAAGACATATCACCCACAAGGAAAACATACTGAAAATTATATAACAAGGAGCTGGCCAGATGGTTGAGCAAAAATAAAGGTACCTGCTTCAAATGTTTGGGGACCCGAGCTTAATCCCTGGAGCCCCCTTAAAGGTGAAAGGAGCGATCTGATTCTACAAAGTTGTCCTCTGACTTCCACATGTGTGTTGGTATAAGCACACATATACACACCACACAGACACACACCACAATCATATGCACACATGCATAATAATATAAATTTTAAAAATGAAAGGGAAGTTATATAATAAATAGGAATTTTAACTTCTATATATTCACAATGCTGCTCATATGTGGACTGTAACTGGTGTATGGAAACTGTTGAATACAAGGCCTAATGAATGATGACCAATTATCTTTGAACTTTGCCCCAGTGGTCCCAACCAGAACAGAAGACTAAACTATGGGAGAGAGACAGGGTCACATAATACATCTAGTAAGCAGTCTGGTGGCATACTTTATGCAGGTCCAAAATGCTCAAAGTTAAGACATCCTTTGAAAGACAATAAAGACCTTGCAGGATGAATAGAAGAACTTGGTACTCTAAATGGATCAAACATCTTCCAAAATTGAGCTGTAGGTCTGATGCAATTCCAATGAGAATGCCAAGAGAACATTCCATAGATCTTTGTAAGCCAAAACCGGAAAAGTAATTGGAAGTGCTAAGGCCAATCATAGACAGGATTAAGAGAAGGGGACCAGGTGGACTGACCTTTATGGATCCTATGAAATATCATGAAGTTAGAATGATGGCTAACCGTGTTAGCCAGGGACAGATTGACAGTGAGTATTGAAGGCTCACAAATAACCCAGGAATGATGACTGTGGGGAAAGCGGTGCTTTAAATTTTAAAAATGGTCCCAGAACTCTGGGTTATCAACTGGGGCCAGAAAGAAATGAAACCACTACATAACTCTGGCTATAAAAATCAATCTACAGGAATTAATGACTGCCATATGAATGACAGAACAATAAAAGTTTTAGAAGACATCATAGAGGATCTTTTAGCCTCTGAGATAGGAAGTGCTTCTTGAAATGAAGAACGAGCAAGCATAAAACCAATGACATAATAGTGAGGCTTGAACTAGAGTTCATGGCTCTGTACTTCCCTGGTTTGCACATGGGAGCAAGTGAAGGGTTGGGAAGCAGAACCTCTGGCGAGTCAGAAGAAGTTCCTCTGGTACCGTGTGATGAAAGTCATTAATTCTGTGTTACCATGCAATTAACTAAAACATACAGATCAATTAGAACTTAGCAAATGATCAAATAGAGGCATGGATTGACATTTGGCACAGACATTAAAAGAGCACATTTGAATTATGTAAGGTTAGCAACAGCCTTGCCTCCTTTTTGAGTCTATAAATACATACACAAATTTAATCAGAAGCTGAAATGAGACTAGATTACAGAACAGTTCTCATCCTAACTTCCTTGATGCGCATCCTAACTAGACCATGCAGTGCACATATAAGCTTATCAGTCACTTTCCTAAAATCTGTAATCTTGTGTACAACATTTTTCCTCAGTTCTCAGTATTGCCTAATTTTCCCATTTGTGTTTATAATGGATACCATATATTCTATGTATTTTAATTTATCTTTTCTTTCACACAAAGTAATGGATGTATATGGAAATATTAAAATTAAGATTGTTTTCCAAAACTTCTTAAGGAGCAGACACTACAAAGCTCACTTACTTAAAACTATCAGTATAACTTTGTATTGGTATTAAAGTTTGGATTCTGCAGAAATTCAGATTTGAGGTTTGGAAATTGAAGATGCTTAATCCATGGTTAACTTTCAGTTATTTAATTTAAAGATGACGGATTTTTCAGTTAAAACCTGGTTTACAATTGTTCACTTTTGAGAGCTTGAGATAAAATTGGATCATCATTGGGGACTTGATCTAATATTGGATTAAAAAACATCAGCTTTACCATTTCAGGATTTCAACAAGGTCAGCCATTGGAAGCTTCACACAGCATCAAACCAAATATTGTTCAGTCAGGCCATAAGGAGAGTTTTAAGTTTTAATGTGTGTCACCTAAGACCTATTGCCAACACTGGTTTCAATGGGATGCCTCAGGTCTTGGGCTCAATGCTGGGCTCTGTATGTGTGTGTGTTCTAAACATGGTCTGCCTTATTCCTCTGTAAGCTATTTATGTTGAAGGGTCATTTGGAGTATCCAATGTGTAGGCCTCTAGAGACTGCTCTGTGCACCTCTCTTCTGGTAACTACGCAGTGACTTAAATAAAGTTCAGTCTGATTTTTCTCATACATGTACAAGTCATATCATCAGAGTAGTCTGAATCTTTGTTTCTTCATTATTTCTTCATTTCTGTAGCCTCTCTTCCAGTCCTTTCTAAAATGTGCATTGTTTTATTAGGAACTATGGACCCTCTCAACTGTGCTGTGGAGCACAGATAGTCTTTGCTCTGTTTTTAAACCATTACCTGCCTCCCTCTACCCTATTTCTCCTCCATCTTTGCTAGCCTCTAGTAAACACCAACCCCATGGAGACTGACTTCCCTTTAGCTTGTACATGTGACGAAGAGGGTTCAACTTCTGTGGGTTTATCTTCCTCGCTTCTTGCTGAGTGACCCTCTTATCCTCCAGATGAAGTCTTCTTGCTTCATACTTTGAGACCACTGACATTGCCTTTTCTAAAACCATTCTTCCTATACTCTGTTGGTTTCTCTTCACACAGACACACACACAGACACACACACACACACACACACA
>LOJH01009028.1:8695-28894 GCA_001685095.1 Ellobius talpinus
AGATAGAGAGAGAGACAGAGGGAGAGAGACAGAGATAGCTCTTTATAACTACTGCCTCCTTTGGGAACTGATGCATTCTCAAGAAAATAGGAACTCAATCATGGGAGCAAGACATCAATTCATTCATGAGGGAGGGCTCTGATAATATACGCCAAACACTTCACATCAGCTTTACCTCCCAACATATTGAAAACATGGCAGCGGCTAGTGAGATGGCTCAGTGGATAAAGATGCTTGCTGCCCAGCTGCTGACCAAAGTTCTATTTCTGGTAGAAGAGAGAAAATGTGTGTGGTGATATTTATATGCACTTTCATACCAATGTGAACACACTAAAAATGTGTGTGGTGATACTTATATGCACTTTCATACCAATGTGAACACACTAAAAATGTGTGTGGTGATGTTTATATGCACTTTCATACCAATGTGAACACACTAAAAAGTAAACAAATGTAAAAAAAAGTATTTTCAAAGCATAGCAGGCATCTTCTGGGTCAATGGAGGAGGGCTCATTGGACCCCTTACCTTCAAGAATCTGACACCATTTGCCAATTCCAAGCAGGTTGACAGCCCTGGAAGGGACAAGGAACAGGGAGGGCTTGGTTTTCCTGTCTCAGAACTTTTCCAGACCCCAGCCCCTCACTCCAGCCCTTGATCCTACTGTTTTGTCCAGCTCTATCTCTGACATACTTGGTGTAATGATTTATATTGGCAACTTCACAGGATGCAGAATTAATTGCCTAGGAGACAAGCTTCTGGGCATACCTATAAGGGATTACCTTATTTTAGGTTAGTATTTGGGCATGTTTGTGAGGGAGTTGCTGGATTGGGTTAATTGAGGTGGAAAAACCCACCCTAACTATGGGTTGCACTATTCCCTGGACTGGGAGGCAGGACTGCATTAAAAGGAGCAAGCTAGCTGAGCACCTCTGTACTGTCCCTGCCATGATGGATTGTTTCCTTGAACTTTGAGTCAAAATAAACCCTTTCTCCCATAAATTGCTTTTATTGGGGTATTTTTCACACAATGAGACAAGTAACCAAAACACTTGGACTCCACCTCTCTGAGCTTCACCGCAAAGGAACGAGCTGAAAGGCTGGGAAACAGGTGGCAGGCGGAGGGGCCCTTGTATAGTGGGAGGATGAGGTTCACTCTGCCCCCCTCTCTCTCTCTGCCTACCTGGACGTGCTGCAGAATCCTGTGGGCACACCAGTCCCCTAGTTCTGCGTACTTGCTGGTCAGTGCCTCATCTTCCTCCCCAAGCTGCCCCACCAGGCTGAGCAGCATCATAGGCACCGCCATGGGCTCTGTGGCTGGGGTCCCCAAGAGCTGAGGCCGGCCTAGCCCAGTGGGGTCCACCCGCACCCAGTGGACGTTCTGGTCCATCATCTCCACAGCTTCATTCTGAGGGGAGAACAGACAGAAGCTGCAAGCCTTGTCCCATCTGTCTCACCCAGGAAGGAGCCAGGAATTAACCTTCAGTGGAGGAGGGAGGGTTGTATCCTTTCGTGCTCTCCGAGGACATCTGCTTTCTCTGCTGCTAAGCAAGCACAACCTTATAGCCAAGCACCAGGGGTCAGGTAGATCCACCCCACCCTGCCTGGGAGTGGCTCTTGGGTACAGGCTACTCGCAATCAGTTTGGTCTTGTTTTGGTAACACAAAGGACGCTGGAAGCAGGGGGTACCTCTCCCAGTTGGGTACAGGACAGCGATGTGGTATGGGAAGTAGGACTAAGGTTAAGGAGACTTCTGGGTGGGAGATAACCCGTAGTCAGGATGACAATATAGAACAGGAGAAGTAGGCATTGCCAGAAGGCTCTAGACTGTGGACCAGGAAGCAGGAGCTCAAGATTCTGCAAAACTGACAATTCAGAAAGAATTTATACTTCTGGGCCAAACTGGCATGTGTGGGACAGAGGACAGGGATGGACGGAGAAGCAGTATCAGAACTCCCTCCCATACATGATGTAGCTGAGCCTTTAGAAGTGCTGGAGTGATGACCTCTTAGAACCAGCTCCTTGGAGCACATGATGGCCTGCTGCTCAGCAAGCAACTGTGACATTTGGTTGGGGACCAACCAGCTTGAAAAGATTTCCACATCTGACAACTGATTTCACCTTGGTTCAGTAAGAGTGGTCCTGCCTGGGACAGGCATAGGCAGAAGCAGGGATGTCAATGAAGCTAATATGACTGAGAGAGGGAGGGACAGGGTAGGGATGGGTCTGAAGAGTAAATTGTGCCCACTAAAGTATATAAATCCTAAGAACTTAAGTGAGCACTCATCTTGTGTTATTTTGTCTACACCCTTCCTTGCCCCCGATTCTCTTGCAAGGACCATGCCATGTGCTTTGGTGTTTCTGGGGTTGAGCAGCAGGTGCTCAATAAACACATATTGCATACAGGTCAGAAAAAAGATGAGAAATTAGTAAATAGAGGGATATTTCTGGTACATATTGCCCCAAAAGACTGGAATCATGTTATTGTGTGGTTGGCACTTCGCTTTTTCGACAGGGTCTTGTCGTAGAGATCAGACTGGCCTCAACTTTCCATCCTTCTGCCTCCACCTTTTGAGTGCTGGGATTACAGGTGTGCACCAGTACTGGCTCAATGTGGCTACCCTCTAAGGAAAGGCATTTCCAGAGTATGCCTAACTATTGGAAGGCCCGGGGGTGGAGTAGACAGAGACACAGTTCCACAGTCGTCAGGAAAATGTGCCAGGAGACATTGGGGGAGGGGAGTTAAATGGAGTAAGCATCAAAGCAGAAGTCACTCTATGAGTCAGTTGTGTCTGCTTGGCAGGCCTCCAGCTCCAAGTGGGCCAAGGCAGATGGTGTGATGGGAATCTGGAATAGAAGGAAGAGGGCAGGGCCTATACCAGCCCATGAAATGGCAAGGGGGAACTGCTTAGGAGGCTTCATATGTTATCTCCATGATATTTGGATAGTTGAATGTTCCAGTAAGGAGAGCCAAGCCCCCACATCCTTGTTTCCTCTGATGCCCTTTCTTTTGCTCTGCAGAAGCGGGTGATGGAGAGGCTATCAGGCTCTGCAAGGCAGGAGCACTAGGAGAGAAGGAGAATTCTAGGCTGCGCCCTCCCTTCCCGTACCCAGTTGCAAGCCCAGGCTTAGCTTATCCAAATGATCTGTGGTTTTGTCTCATGCCAACTCAAGCTTGCTAGAACCATGCTTGTACACACTTAAGGAAAAAATATGAAATTACTAGTAACATACAAAACCAGGATAGCAAATGACAGGTTCATTCCTCACAACTAGTTTGTAAGCAGAGATAGTTAAGCTGGGGTTGGGTACGTGCACTGGGCAACAGCTGCTTGTCAGGTAGGTGTTATGTCATTCCTGCCCAAATCTATAACAATCGATGCCTGTGCTGATGGCATCCTAGAAGAAAGATGGCATACCTGATTCCTCGCCAGAATCCAGGGAAAACAACTGCTTAGGGAGTCATACTTTTCTTCTAAAATGTTGCTTTCCACTGGATCCCCCATCCTGGAGCTGGTGTTCCCCAAACCGGGCAGTTGCTTGCACATCTGAAGGAGTAAGGAAGTTTGGAGGCCTGATCTCTTTTCTGAGGCCATGCTCACCAGAGAGAGGGCCAGCCAAAACGACTGACCTTCCACGACTGTCCTTTCTCAGCCTTGAGAGGCGGGTATACTTGCAAGTAACAGAACCCATTTGCCACCTCATTCCCCGTCTCCAGCTGAGCAAGTCAAAGTCTGGACTTATCTGGCACTGTCATCTCAGATTCAGAGCTGGGGAGCCTACACTGAGATGGAGAAAATGATGTTTCTGTCAAGAGCCAACTCATGGCTACAAGCAAACCTCCCTCCCCTACCATAGTACTGCCTGTACCCTCCAGGTGTCCAGTAAGAGCCAAGATCACCAAACCCAGCAGAGAGCAAGCTGGCAGCTGAGGTGGATACAAGGCTGGTGATTCTCTATGTGAACTATCTCATGGTGAAGACAATGGAAAGCGCTGGACAAAATGAGTCAAGGAAGACCTTTGCCATTTAACATATATTTATTGAAATCTATCAGATGAAAGGCACTAGATTTGGTAGGGGATTAGACTCTTGGCCCCTGTCTTCTAAGAGCTCACAATCTAATAGTTTGGGGAAGGCTGAGAAAAGGGGATGAGAAGCTAAGTCCACAAACAGCTCCAGTGCAAGGCTGATTATAGACAGCGCCATACAACAGACAAGATAATAAGACTGGGGAAGAACAAGAATGCCAAAAACTGAATACAAACAGGCGGGACACACTACTATTCTCAGAGATACACAAGTAGCACTGAGGATCCAGTTCAAAGATATCATTTCTATTTTTGAAATTAAGTATCCAAACCAACATAATGCCAACTACAGAATGTAAGCACACTAGGAATGGAGCTGTCATCAATTCCCCTAATCTAGCGGGTTTGCTGGAAATAGTAAAACACTTCCAAAATAGAGTAGAACAGGTTCCAATGAGCTCATCTTATGAGCCAAATGCTGTTCAGAAAAGGAACTATCCTCATACAGAAGATCATGGGTTAAACCCAGAGACTGACTAAACGGCATAGAGCTCCACCCATCTTAGTGAACAGAGAACAGTACCACATTTAAGCAGGTGTTCATGTCAATCAACTGGGATTTAGGCCAGGAATGCTGGGTGGGTAGAATGTGAGGAAAGTCAGCAATGCAAGTCTTCTCAGGAAGCAGCCCAACTGTCAAATGCAATTGGCTCTTGTGTAATTTCAAAAAGCACAGACCCACTCAAGCTGGCTGAAGGCAAGGACGAAGTCTATGCTGAGGACACACTAGACTGATGCAGACAGCTGCCAGTAATGAAGAACCGAGAGCTAGGCCTCCCTTAGGGTGCGACCCAAGTAGCTGTGAGAAGGATAGCAGGAACATGTAGCTCTCCACTATGGTTCTGCTCACAGGGGCAACTCTTTGAAGTACCTTGTGCCTCCCTCCATGGTCCAATACCAACAACCAGTTAGGTCTGACTACTAAGGTTGCTGCCTTTGGATCAGATGTCTGGGGTTGGTTTAATTAATGTGGTCCAGAAGTGGGGTGGCAAGTCACGGGGCACACAACAGGGCCACAGCCCAGGACTGCAGGCAGGTCAGGTGTCATGCCACTTGAAGCACACAAATCAAGCACAGAGAATGCAATATCATGGGAGAAAGATGCCCACACTGATCTGGTGGGGATTACTCTATAAATCCAAGAGTGGGTATGATACAACTAATTGATATAGTTAATCATAAGCAGCAAATGGTAAACATTTGCTTTTTTAAAAAAATTCAGCAAGTATTTAAAGCTAACAAAAGCCACGGAGGATTTCTTTCTTAATATAGTAAAGAGATGGAGCCACCTCTCTATCGGGAGCCAGGATTCTAGCTGCTCTCCAGCCCCTTTCAAGAATACATGTGCTTAGAAAGAAAAGTGCAATGAGGTAGATACACGGATGCATAGACAAGCACACACTGCAAGAAGCTTGCTCACGTTTGCATGGGACAAAACAGTACACCTAGAGGATCCACATTACCCAAGGCAAAGGATGCAACTATGTGTGTGGCCACATGTTAAAGCCACACACTGGTTGCGTTTGGAGAGAGAGTGGGAATCTCACTGCCAACATCATTTAAAAGATGATCCAATAATAGTCACGGAAAAGACACCGGTTTTTAGTTTTGAATCTAAAAAAAGGATTTGAGGAAAAAAAAATACAGAACCCAAACAGAAAAGAGTATAAGAGGGTAGGAAGGGATGTGAAGAGATGCCATGCTCTATGACATGCCCTGGGCAATGACCACTCTGCCACATTCCGAGTTAGTGCTACTCTAGACTTCAATAAGATCTTTTGCCAACCTTGACAGATGATGAGCGAATGAGCAAGAAACGGAATGCCTTCAAGGTGCCGGATTTGCCCCCTTGTAGATGTCAACATTCCTTACCCAACAATAGCTGTACAAAACACGTCCCAACAGCTCACTATGAGAAAAATAATCAGAAAAAGTGGGTCCAGACCAATTCACAAGAAACCACCAGAACTGAGCCTACAGTCTGGAGAAGCCCCAAAGGGCCACTGTGGTGGCCTGAGGGCATTAGAGAAGCCCTCCTGGCCAAGATCATGGAGGTCATTGTCAGTCAGACTTTGCTTCCCAGGATAGGGCTGGGAGCCCTTCCAGGCTATGCCCCTTGGAGAACACAATCTCCCTCACTAGGTTACCATAAGGGCAGATTTTCTGGCCCTCCAACACCTCTCAGGGCTCAACCAGAAACTCAGGCTCAACCTTGGTGTGGCTATCTTCCTCACCTGCTGTTTCTCCTGAATGAGGATGCCTGCAGCAATGGCCTAACTGCAGGGGGATCAGTTTTGATTTTTGTGCTACATGAACTGTCAGAATGGCTCCTTGCCCTCTGATCCTGTTTTATTGCCCCTCTTGGGCATGGCTATTCCAAGTCCTCCACTGGACCTGGTACTCAGCTTCTGTGGCATGGCTTACAGGCTACTGGAGGACCCCAGCTGTTTCTCTCCAGGCCTCTTGGATGTGGTTGCAGGACATGATGCCACACACATGGGCAAGTTTCTCATCCTAGTAGCCCAAAGCAGAAGCCACCAAACTGATCTCTTTCATTCCAGAGTCATTTGCTGGGAGGAGGATGGAGGTCACATAACGTCCCCAGTCAGGTGAGTCTTCTATGTCTCGGATATTTCTTAACTGGAGCTGCTGCTCAGTCACTGACTCCAAAATAATCAAGGCTCCTGATAGCTGGGAGGATGGCTGGCTGCTGCCAGGTCACATTTGGACCATTCTGTTGGTCTAGGTGAAGCTGAGCCCTGGTGCTGGTGGCTGGGGCTATACTGACGAGCAGGCACAGAGTGCTCTGAGCAGTGTGTGATGGACATGTCTCTAGTGTGCCTCAGTGGCCAGGCTGTATGGTCAAGTGTTGCCCACAGACATACACAGAGTCTACATCTTGGATGAGGCATGGGCCTGCTTCTCTGGCCCACTCCCATCCAGCCTGCCCACTCCGTATGTTTACTTTCTCAGTGGGCAGGGGATTCAACTTTTCTTTTGAAAGTAAATTCTCAAAGAAAATATCATCATATCTAAGTACTGAAGCAATGAAAGTCATGAGTTAACAGACAAAAAAGAATTCAAGGATACGTAAAAATAATCCAAAGCCTATACAACAAAAATGTAATAAAAGTACTAAAAAAAAGCAAAGCAATAAAAAATGGAAAATAACACCCCAATTGATATGGAAAGAAGTACTTAAATCAATATATCCAAAGGTAACTTGATATCTAGTCAAAATACAAGAAAACAAAAATAGTATTGAAATCATTGCATGAAAGATGAGACTAGTGGTCAGGAGGCCTGAGGGCTCCATCCTTGTCTCTGATACTAATGAGCTGCGGGATGTCAGCAACTGACCTTCACTGAGCAGACCTCCTTGGCGGGCAATGTTCTTGCAAGCAAGGTACACTCCTTGAGAACCTTAGGAGGTAGGGACTGTGACTGCTCCCCACTTCACAGCTGCAAATGGAAGGCTGAAGAAGTACCATTTATGCCTGATATGAGATGAGGATCTTCCAAGAAGGAGATGTCACTTTACCTTTAAGTCCTGAAGATGACCTTCTCATTTGGGGGTGCTCTCTCACTTTATGTTGAACAAGATGATATCATGTGAGGATAAACCTCAACTGATGTTTGTTTTTGATGTTTATAGGGGTCACTGGATTAAACTGGCTTAGCTAAATGAGATACCAAAAAGGTTTATCTCTAGCTCAGTAAGTTTTACTAGGAATGCTACCCCCAAAAAAAGTCCCTTTAAAAGGCCATTGGGAAAGCACCACTTTATGTGGCTACATTGTAGGTACAGTACTAATTTAAAAACACAAAGTAATGGTTCTAATGTTATATGAATATGTTCTTATGGCTTGCAGAAAACTTGTGGTGAGAGTCTCATGCAGGGATTGTCACAGGGCTACCACACCGCAAATAGAGGTGGCTGATGACTCAAACAGGTTCCCATGTTGGTGAGGTCAAAAATGTACATCAAGAGTTAGAAACAAATGGAGTATGGTGAAAAAGAGTATTATCTAAATTAATATATTAGTCCATATAATGTGATTTACAATATGTATGTATAGCTAAATTAATAAATTAAATATTATGCTATTTGATCTATTTACAATCCCTAAAATTTTATAAATTCAAGTAGGCCAAAACCTCGGGGCAATTTTCCTTTCAAGAAAGGTGTCTCATCATACTGATGCCATTGAATTTCCCTCAGGGGTAGAGCTTAGCAAGGACCCACCCAGCTCACTACTTAGACCCCCATATGCAGATTTTTTTCTTCTCATTCTGGATATGAAGATTAAAATACCTTGATGGTATTTTCTGCAAGGAAAAGTAGGCAAGCTATGTTAAAATGGTAAAAGTCACCCTCAGTAGGTCTAGTGGGAAACATGAACATTTATAAATTGCTGGTGGCAGTACAAATCATTTCAACCTCTCGCATAACAAAATAGATAGAAGCGCTATAAAACTGTTCATCTCCTTTGACTGGGCTACGGCCTCTGTGGAACCCGGCCTCTGTGGACCCCCTGCTACAGGTCCCAGGGCAGTGTCTACTGGTGATGGGAGGGCTGGTGCTTCTGCAGTGCTGAGTGCCTCTTGAACACACGACCACACTCACTGCACTCACAGCACCTGGCCGCACTGTGGATCCGCCTGTGGCGGCTCAGGCCTGAGCTCCTCCGGAATGCCTTGCCACACTTGTCGCACTCATAGGGTTTCAGTCCGCTGTGGATGCGCCGGTGCTTGATAAGGTCAGAAGGCCCCCTGAATGCCTTGCCACACTCGCCACAGGCGTAAGGCCGCTCATCACTGTGGATGCGAGTGTGCTCCAGCAGGCTGGAGCTCTGGCGGAAGGCCTTGCCGCACTGGGTGCACTCATAGGGCTTTTCACCCGTGTGGATCCTCCGGTGCTTGGTGAGCTCTGAGCTCCTCCGGAACAGCTTGCCGCAGTGAGGACAGCCGTAGGGTTTGGCGCCGCTGTGGATGCGCTGGTGCTCTGCCAGGCCGTTGACACCACGGAAGGACTTGCCGCAGTCGTCGCAGTCGAAGGGCAGGTGGCCCGTGTGCATCCTCTGGTGCTTGAGAAGTTCCTGGCGGTCCAGGAAATCCCTGCTGCACGCCTTGCACGCAAAGGGCTTTTCCGAACTGTGGAGCTTCTGATGTCGAAAGAGGTTGGTGTTGGCTTTGAAGGACTGCCCACACTCCTCACAATCAAAGGGCTTCTCTCTGCTGTGCACCCTCAGGTGCTGACTAAGGCCTGTGTTCTTCTTAAACCTTTTCCCGCACTCCTCACACTCAAAGGGCTTCGCCTCCCTCTCCATTTGCTCCCTCTTTTCCAAGGCATCTTCCAGAGCCCGACTGGGGCCAGGCCGGGGCTGAGTGGCCACAGCTGCGTGGCTCTTCCTGTGCTCATTAAATTCTGACACCCCCCTGAAGACCTTCCCGCAATCGCCACACTCCCGGCCCTTCTCCTCACTGTGAACCCTCTGGTGCTGAACAAGGAGCACTTTAAGGCGGAAGGTGTCCCCACACTCTTTACATGCAAAATGGTGTCCTATGGGCAGACTTTGTGGGCTCCCTCCCCTTCCCGCAGAGTCCCCGTTCTGTTTGACCTCAGCGCTGGGGTCACTGGCCCTCAGGGAGCTCTTGGACGCCATCTCTTGCAGCTGGGCTTCTTCAGCCATCTTCTGGTGGGAGGTCACGGAGGAGCTTTCTACGGATAAAAGACACAACAGTTTACAGAGGGCCCAGGAAAAAGGTTATTTCCTTTGTTGATAAACCCCTCTCCCGCAACTGCTGAGAACCAGCAAGGGCCTGTAAGCTAGCAGAAGCAAGCACCAGAGGGAAATGAGGGGGAGTCCTGATTGTGGACATTGCTTATCAAAGGAGCTGTGAAGATGCCTTAGCTTTTAGCAAGGGTACAGTCACACCTCATTACCAGAGCTTCAGGGGACCTCTTAACACTAATCGCAGACTCCACAATCTTAGCTGGTCTTCCTGAGTTGGAAACATCAACCCTAGGAGCTCAGCAGCCCCACGCAATCCAAATCTGGACCCCTCTCCCAAACATCCTCATGCTTCTCCATGTTCCCTTTATGCTCACCAGGGTGCTTAGTGCGATCTGTGTTGAGGGATGGATCTGATACCAACAGAACTTGTCCTTGTGACAGGTGAGATACCAAAGCAGGACTCACAACAGGAACTCCTGTTAACAGAAGAAGGTGGCTGATGATATCAGCACGAAGGAGCAGGGGAAGAGCTGTCAAAGGAGATCCCCTCCAAATCTCCTGGGCTGTCTATGACTTTATTACACAAGTCACACATGCAGTTCAAATGCACTTCCCAAGTACCAGCTCCTTCTGGGGACTCTAAGGAGGCAGGCTCTGGGCCCTCAACAGAGGCCCCAGAAAAACAGTTTGGCCACATGAACTTAGCCCCTTGTCCACTGAGCTACCCCAATACCCCACCGCTGAATGTCATGCTCTTCCCTGACCTCTACAACACTTAAACCAAATGCTTAACTGTTCCTTCTTCAAAAATCCCCCACCCCATGCAAATATCTAATGGATAAACAAGGGCTCTCAACAATGACCTTCAATCAACTGGCCATATGATTGGTATAATTTGTGGGTGTATGTACAATATACTATATTATATATAGCACATATATACTATATATACAATATATATTGCATTTATTTGTATATATTGGTATAATTTGTCATCTCAGCCTTATGGTTAAGATCTAGTATTGTTCTGATCAATTTAATGTTTGATATGTTTTTTATTTGAAGACAATGTATTACATTTTAAAAGTACTCTAAATTATGACAGGTTTGCTCTAATTTTTATTTTTACATTTCTTTAGTGTGTGTGTGACTATGTGGGACTGTTCACACCATGGTGCGCTTGTGGAAGTCAGAGGACAACTTGCACAAATTGATTGTCTCCTCCTACTTCTGGGGACTGAACTGAGGTCAGCAGGCATCTGTGGCAAGAACTTTTACCTGCTCAGCCATTTCACTGACTACTGTTCTAATGTCCTTCAAGTGAAAGATGGGAATGGAGAGATTTTTCCATGCCATGAGGAGTTGGGGGAGCTGTTGTTGAGTGTTCTCAATAAGGAAGAGCAAAGTGAAATTGTGTGTGGGTGGCCATGTATCCTCAGCTCCACTTTCAGTAGATGGTGAGTCTAAGAAGCTCTGGGAACATCCTTACCAGTGGAGGTCACAGTCCTGGAATATGCCACTGCTTGCTGCTCCAGGTTCAGACGCAGACTCAGCCAGTCCTGTTCTGTGAGGTACCACGGTACAACATCAAATGACACCAAATCCTGAAATAAATCCATTAAAAGTCAGTCTTTTTAACCTAATCTGTAATAAGGAAGGGTGGCACCAGTGATGTCAGGGGCAAGAAGATAGGGCCTGAAATATTCACATTGGTGTATGTTACTAATGTGGAGCTCTAACCACAATCCCAAGGAGTCCTAGAAAGAAAACATGATCAAGCACAATGAGACCTGGGCTGTCTAGCGTGGGACTCCCATTGTCTTCCCAAAGGACACAGACTTAGCTCTCTCACATATACAATGGGCATCATAAGCACACTGGGTATCCATTCCTTGGCAGCCTGTGGGAGAGAAGCAGAGGACAGGAAAGAAGGCAGTAGCCAGGGCTCACACTGCTGCAAGTCATGCTGGGCAAGAAGCAAAGGCTGAGGCCAAAATCAGGGAGCAGTGACAAAATCTCAAGCAAGGCAAGAGGGAAGCACAGCTCACCTGGGCCTCCGGCATCTCAAGAGGGACTGCCAGGACCTGGTTTCCTGGGGCTCCGTCTTGGGGAAGGGCAAGACCTTGGGGAGCAGGTGGAGCTAAGGAAAGTGAAAAAAGCTGTGAGTAACAACAGCCCTGTTTCTTGGTCCCCTGGGATGGCATTAGTGACTTCCTATTTCGTAGTTTTAAATCTTACAGAGTCTTCTCTCTCAGGCAGGGCAGAATGACAAGGCAGAGCATGTGTGCCTGAGAAAACATATATGAAACAGCAGGAAAGTAGGCTGGGAAAGAATTAATATAGGTAGGCCAGAGGGGGGCAAGATAAGACAAACAAATGCTAGCCTACCAGAGTCAGAGATAGCTACAGAGAGCTGCTGGCAGGAAGACTAGCTGCCAGAGACTGGCTGACTACAGAGTTTCCCTAAAGTAAGCCTGGGTGAGGTCAATACTCATACTATAAAGGGAGGAAGCACACTGAAGAGAGTACCAGAAGAACTAACTCAGAGATAAGGGGTCCTTTCACAGACACTTGAGACTGATGAGGCCACAGAAAGGAAGAGAGATGACAAAGAGCAAGAACCTGAACTTCTTTACTAGCAGTGGGGCCTTTAAAAGTACACCCTAGTATAAGAAGTCATTGGGAGAAAACCATGAAGAACCCTCTTTATGTTATTCAACAAAATGGGAAGTTGAAAAATACCTGGAGAAAAGTACTTCTAAGAAGTTATTCAAATGCTACATTGATAAAGAAAACATCACGTGTGTATGTGTGTATGTGACCTTTTCCTCCACATTCTGATGTCAACTCAATACAACTCATAATGAAGTGAAAAGGAAGCATTTTAGCATTAACTGAAGGACAACAAAACCCCAGGTACTCAGAAAGACTTAACTATGGCATCTTTGAAGGAGTAAATGAAAATGTCCACATGTATGGCCATGGTAGAGTAACAAGTCACAAACAAACCTGTGTTCAACAACAGTTTTTAATAACAGGGTAGTAGGAAGCCCAGGATCAAGACTGCCAGAGAAACAAATAAGGCAAGTCTTGTCATCAGTTTAGTGCTCTGCCTGGTGGCAATGTCCAGAATGAGAGTGTAGGAGGGGTGAAATCAAATGAACAGAGCTTAGCAACCTCAACAGAAGCTTCAGGGTGGCAGGGGAAGAGGGAAGTTGCAGAGAAGAGTTCAGAAAGCACTGTGCTATGTAGGAAAAAGAAGTGAAAAGGCTTCCCTTGAATCTTTTCTGACTACAAGTACTGAATGAAACTCCCAAGGACTATAAGGTGAACTGTTCCCAAGACACACAAAGGTGTTCAAGATCTTACCAACTCACACAGAGTCTTTATGATTCCCAGGGACATTCAGAGGCCAATACAGAGGGACCATGACATAATGGTAAGATTTGTCGATCCTTAAAGTCCAAACAACAAAAGATCTGCCTCATAAAAACTTAATATTGGCCCCAATGACATCAAACTGACCTACAAATGACTACTTGTAACTCTCAAAGTCTAGACACTCAACAAACTAATCGTTACAACATGTAGTTCCCAATAAAAATGGAACTGCCAAGAAACACAAAATATGTCACCAATAGTAAAGAGAACAATCAGTCAATAGAAGCATCCAGAAATGAATAGAACTAATAGATAAAGGAAAATGATAATTTAACTATGCCCCAACACTGAAAGAAAAAGAAGGACATGGGGAGAAACAGAAGATATAAAATAAAAAGAACCAAATGAAATTTCTGCAGATAAATGTATATAAAATTAAAAACTTCACTGGGTGTCATTAGTAGATTTGATACTATAAGAAACAGTGGAAAACATGAAGACATGGCAACAACTGTTATCTAAGTAAAGCCAGACAGAGAGCTACCATCATAATTCAATTTCTAAAAATGGTAAGAGAAAACTCTTAAAAGTAGCTGGAGGAAAGAAATGATGCAAAAGAAAGAAAGCAATTAGGTCTTATAAAATTTTAGTCAGAAAAATATTAATCAAAAATGAAGGATATTTTATACAAAAGCCAACATTTAGACAATTTGTCATTAGCAGCTCTGTACCATAGACTATACTAAAAGAAAACATTCAGGTGGAAGAAAATGGAATCAGATTTAGAAATACACAAAGAATGTAAAGGCATAGGGAAACATAAGACTTTCATCTTTTGCATTTCAAAATCTTTGAAATTTAACTGATCATTTCAAGAAAATGCAGTTGCTAAACATATAAGAAAAGTAAAGGGGAAGAGAAGAGATGGGACCAATGGAAATAAATAACAGGGCAGCAGACTTAAGCACAGATCATTAAGCTAAATGATGGACTACACACTTCAATTAGAAGGTACAGATTGTTAGAATGTATTAAAAAAGAAGAGTGAATACTGTCTAAAAAAGTGTTAAGGACACAGACATGTTAAAAGCAAAAGCACAGAAAATATTATAATGTAACCAATAGGAAGAGTCTAATCTCAATATACAAAAAAAAGTATGTGGGGAGAAGGTGAAGGACCAGGCTGGCTCAGAGTTCTGAAAATTCTACTGAAATGTCCTAGAACTCAGAGCAAGAAGAAAACTTGAAAGGTTTCAGTATAAAAATCAACAGGTGGCCAGACTAGGATAACATGATTACAAAATGTGAGGATACAGGTAGGCATAACGCTTGACTGAAAACCCAAAGAGGAGAAAGAAAGCCGAGAAAACAAATACACACATAGTCACATTTTCATAGAAAAAAGGAAAACACTGAGTCTGACCTGGAGCTAGAATAATCACATTGAGTCAATGTTTGTGTAGCTATAAAGGAAGAGAGATAAGGTCTGTAAAGACACATTTTCAGTTTCTTTAATGTGTGGCTTTTTAGACATCAAGCTGAATTTTACTGATATCAGAAAAGACCAATTTTAGATAGCCTTTGGCAGATAAATGTGGGAAAAGACAGACGTTCAGCATGCTAGAGAACAGGGCCGAGACCAAGGAGACCGCAGGAGAATGGCCCTTGAGGTCATGTAAAAAGGTCAGTATTTCTTAGGATACCTATATGCAGTGAAAGAAAGAGGACTGGTGGAAATCTGTCAGCAGTCTGTGAAGGGCGAGTGACCAGAAAGTCTAGGCACAGCCTTCTTGGAACCATCTCCTTAAGCTATCAGCTTTATAGAAAGATATGGGCAAAGGTCTAATGTCACCCAAAAGTCCTTGTAAGGCCTCCTACGCATGTTTAGCTAACTGCTAGCAAAAGTGTTTATCCAAATGTGTGAGTTCATGAACTCTGTCCCAGTGTCACCAAAGCAGTGATCGTCTGCCTGAATAGATTCTTCTGATTTGGGCTTCTTAAACAAACACAATGAACTGATCATATATTTATAAATGATTTTGTTTTTAAAACAACTCACTTCAAATGAAATGGGACATCACATCATGTATATACTTCTGGAAAAAGATGGTCTACTATAAACCTTTTCTTGCCTTCAGGCCAGGAATAAGCTTTGGTCTAGAGCACAAATGCATATCCTGCCCCCCCTTCAAAATCAACCAATTCAGACACACTGACCTTCACGCAGATATACAGATGCCAAGGTTGTGGCCCTCAAAGCCTGTGAACCTGCCAAGAATACCATCTCTTATTGTAGGAGGCTTCTTCTAATAATTCAGGCCTTAATGCAAATGTCACTTCCTTAAAACCTCTTTATTCTCCAGCTCTGGCAGTTTCCTCCAAACATTTTCACTACTGAAAAATTCTCCTTTGAAGTTGCTTGTTTTTCTCAGAAAAAGAAAATCTGATCCAACAGGACAGTACCTTCTCTCCATTGGCTACCCCTAAATTCCCAGTGTCTGTAGCAGCTCCTGGCAACATGTAGGACATGACATGATGTAGATATATGTTTCATAGCTACCTTTAAACCATACTATCATTATGCCATTGCAGAGCCTCACTGCATAAATACATTATGCTTTTCCTATTACACACACACACTCACACACACACCTTTAATGGAACTAATCCCACTAAAGTGTTTCTTTTCTTAATTGGCATGATTAACTGTTAAAGCCATGGAGCTACAACTCTAAAAGAACTGTCAATTATTCTTCCTATATAGCAACAGAAGCAGCCCTTCCTGTACTAGATCACCCTAGGGATTTGGCTTGAGAGCATGTTTAGCTCCTGGTGGCTATGTGACTGCCACCCACAATAACAGAGCCCCTGAACACACAGAGATAATTTAAAAGGTACTCATGAAAACAAGAGGGAAAAGGTGGGCCCTGCTTTCACAAAAGTAAGTAAAACTCTATGCAATTAGCTGAGTGTAGCAGAAAAAAGGCTTATCCTAGGTATAGGAAAATCACTTAAAAATGATAATAGACATGAATCCATGCTGTGTTTAAAATTAAAGCAACCACCGATCCTGAAGACAACTGGATCACTTAGTCTCTGTGTTGTACAACTATTGTACTTTAAAATGGTGGAATATAATCTAGAAAAGAAGCTGGATGCTGTGACAACAGTGACAAGCACAGGTGTCCATTGCCTTCTGAAATGGATCTTTGGCAATCAAGGTCCAAGCAATTTCATATAGAACATGAAAGTCATTGGAGTGCACCCAATGGACGTGGAGGGCAATGCTAGCTAACCTTGAACATAAGACACGTTTATTCAGGATAGAAAAACATACCCTGAATCCTAAAGAATTTTCTATGGCATACTAGTAAGTGGGAAAGGAAGCTGGGGGAATCGCCGCAGGAAAACAAACTTTCAAGGCAAACAAGACTTTCTTTCCATGGGACACAAAGGCCAGAGCACAAAGGCTTTGTCAAGGTCAACTGCAAACTTCATGTTGGGTCTAGCCAAGTCCACGGCTGCTGCAGTGGTTTAATAACCATCTGCTGCGAGAAACCACGCATGCCAACAGTGTCAGTGTTCATTGCAGGGCTGGCCAACTGTGAATTCTAGAACAGCAAGCCTCACGTGCTGAGCAAATCTTGCTTCAGAACAATATGTTCATTTTTTTAAATGTGTCAATGTATAGTCATTGATACTTCCACGTATGTGTTTACTGCAGTATTAGTCATAGAATTAGCCTGAGTATCCAACAACAGATAAATAGAATATGGTATAAGACACAATAAAGTGTTATTCAGCCATAAAGTAAGTTTTACCTAAGCAAATTATCTGAATTTATTGCATGGAATCACTGTATTTTTACCTGAAAGAACAGAAATTGAGGGTTGAATTCAACACAGAGATAAAACAACTTATATCATAAAAACTGGTGAATAATTTGGTGTCTTTTATACTTTCCTGGACAGGCATTATCTTTCTGTGGCAGCAGGGCAGGAAGCAGCAGCAAAGTCACTCAACTAAGACCCATCAATCAAAATGTACTGTGGCCATGTTTAAGAGAGATTTTCTTGGTTGATGTTGGAGAGGCCCGTCCTTAGGCAGCAGAGCCTGAGCTGTATAAAAAGCCTAGCTAGCTAAGTAGTGAACCAGGAGCAGGTCAGTAGCGCTCCACCATGCTTTCTGTCCTGGCTTCCCTCAAGCCCAATAAACCCTTTCCTCTCTTAGTTGCTTTTGGTCAGGTGTTTTATCACACCACCAGAAAACCAAGCTAGAAGAGAGCACATAATTTAACTGTTCAGTTCCCTTTAGGGCCAGGGCAAATGTGTTTCAAGGTTGTGAACACTTGAAAGAGATCTGGTTCTAATGGGTGCTTTCAGCTCCCTCTCCCACACAGTGATTCCCTGGTCTCCCCATTTTCCTTGCCAGGCAACCTCTTTGCCTGGCACTGTGTCTAAGATTGCCAGAATTGTTTCTGGCTAAGTAGTTCATCAAGACTAGCATATATAAGCTTCTGGAACCCAAACACGTCTTCACTGTCTAGTACGGCTACCCATGGGCCTTGCTGCAGCACAGCAGACACATTCTGCAAACACCTAGACTTACCCAAAAGAGACACACAGGGATGACTCATCTTGTTTTAGACCAGTTCCAAGAGATTAGTCCAGCAGGGACAGTCTCACCTGTTGGATTCAAAGAACTCAGGTGAACAGAAGCAGGCTCATGTGTGCACCTTCCAGGAACCTGTCCTTTTGTAATGAGTGCTCAAGGGCAGGACAAGCTGTGTAACTGAACCGGCACTGCCAAGGCCTGGATGCGCCTAGGTGAGTCCAGGGTGCAAGTCCTACTGAGTGGGCCCCGGGCTACAGGTGCACTTGACATTTATGTTCCCAAATGAACCTGGCAGGCCAGGAGGTGGGCAAAAGGCTCATAGGTCCATATTGTACTGTGAAATTTGGCTGCTACTCAAAAGCAGAGACTCCTAAAAGGCCAAAAGTGATGGCTGTCTTACCAGGAAAGTCTGTTTCTCTTGGGCTCTTTGCGCCTGTGTCATCTTTTGTCTGTATGTGTGGGTGGGAAGGCATCTGTTTTCTCTCTCACATTGCCTGGGCACCTGTCTTTCTGTTTAGGTTTCCCTCTTTATTCTATTCTATAAAAAGCCAGAAGGTAGGCCATAAGGGGATCCTTAAACATGTAGTGTTTGTTGTGTTTAATTGAGGAAAGATTTACGTTCCCCTTTCTCCAAGAATATGCACTGACATCTTTCTAAAAATCAAAATAAATTGTAAGTATAGAATCACAGACGGTACACTGTCTAGATATAAAAGATTCCAAACTGGGGATATGGTGAACGGCTATACAGCTGCCCCAGGTCACCCAAAGAACCCAAACAGTTTTGGAAGGGCTGGATCATTGTGTTAGAAGCTAGGCTTATGAAAAGAGCAACAGGTCTGGGTGGGTGTCATGGAATTGGCATCTTTCAACATGTAGACATTGGGGCTGTCTAGGATTTGGAGGTTCCCTCATGTCTCATCAGACCGTTTTCCCATCCAGGAGCTTCCTTCTGAAGCTGTGCTGGTGGTCAGACCTCAGGCAAGAGAACTCACTTTTTAGCAGATTTTCTAAGGGGTCTATCACTGACAGAAGGCTAGAAATCACTGTGCCATGGAATTCTAAATCCAGGTCCAGGACCACTTTGGGGCAATGGACCAGACGATATCAGACACTGTGAATGTTGTTTCTATAACAAGGCCCAATGGGAGAAGGGAGAGGGAGAAGGCAAGTGGTCCTACCTAGGAGAGGTGCTATTCAACTGGTCCTATACGAAATTGTCTCCTAAAGGAAAATGTAGAGGCTGAGATTTAGAAGGAAATGTTCTACTGACCAAGGAGACCGGAGGGAGCTGCCTGCCTCTGAGTCCAAGGCTGGCTAGAAAGTCAGCTAGTACAGAGTGAGCCCTCTGGGAAGAGGGCCAGGAATGAGGGGTGCGCTGAAAAGGACTATCGGCTTTGGGCACAGGCAAGTAGGAGTACTCGCGTGTGTAAAAGGACATGTAATTAATCACCAAATACAGACTGCAGGAACCAGCAAAGGAGTTTAGGAGAAGGGGGCGATGGAGTGGCACCAGAAAATGTGGCTCCCAGGAAGGCCATAGTAGAAGCTCTCTTCATCCAGCAAGCAGTCCCTTCTGCACCCACAGCTCTCTGCAGCAGGCAACATACCTGCTCCCATTATTCTCACACAACCCCGACTCAAATGGATAGGTATCCCCAAGCCAGAACCTTCTTCTGGGCCCCAGAGGTGCAACCCCCTCCCCCATTCTGGGAAAAAGTCTCTTCAGCCATTCCCCCACTGCGCCAATCCCTGCGGCCTCCACGTCGATGGGGGTCCACCCCCAGCTCCTGACCGGTTCCCAATTCTTAGCATCCTCCAAAGAGCAGCACAGACCTCAACACATCCGCAATTCCCGCCTTTGACCGCTGCCTCCAACCCTGCACAAGAAGGCCTCAGGGCCTTTCCATGCTCACGCACCACCAGAGACCTGTCCCCTTGGTCCCCTGGCTTGCTCCAAAGCGGAGCAGCTCTCCTCTCTACGAGACGCCCCCTCCCCCGCATATTCTCCCGCGGTCCACGCACTCACTCAGGCCCGCAAGCACATCCTCCCGCCGCCCCGCATGCTCTTTTGGGCCGCACACCCTTGATCGCGCACTTCTCTCACAATTACTCGAGTTGCACGTCCCTCTCGGGGTCTGCACGCTCACCCGGCCCGCAGCGCCTGACTCTGGGCCCTCGAAGAAGCGAGCTGGCGCTGTGCAAGCAGGCCCGGCGTGGCAGGAAGCGCCAAGAAGCCGCCAGCGCCTGGCGGAGCCCTGCAGCTCGGTGGCGCGTTTCCGGAGCCGGGTGTTGGGGGTGGACGGTGGGGGGCCGCCTGGGGTACTGAGAGTGAAGTCCCGCCCCAGCCTCGGTCCCGCCCGGCCTGTCGGCTACCA
>LOJH01009029.1:8819-26295 GCA_001685095.1 Ellobius talpinus
CCTAGGTGACCTCATAGTTACTAAAGAAGGAGCAGAAGTACATTTGCATATCCTAACCACCTGGCAGGATGGCATAGACTTACTAGAATGAGCTATCT
Source organism: Ellobius talpinus (assembly GCA_001685095.1). Taxonomy (NCBI): domain Eukaryota; kingdom Metazoa; phylum Chordata; class Mammalia; order Rodentia; family Cricetidae; genus Ellobius; species Ellobius talpinus. Next base: position 8,918 of record LOJH01009029.1, read on the forward strand.
TAATTTCAAAAGAACCAAGCAGTCACCACCTGAGCTAGGAGGAGCAACTATGCTTGTCAGTCTCCAAACTCTCTGACCTTACCAGCAGATGAGGTGGAAATGGGCCTGCATTTTTTGGCCTCCACACCTTGTGCATATCTGTTTCTCTCAGTCACTGATAGTTGTGGGTCACCATGTGGGTGATGGGAATGGACCCTGAGGCCTCTGTAAGAGTGGCAAGTGCTCTAAAATGCTGAGCTTCTCTCTAGGCCCTCAACTAACTTTTAAAGTTGGAGATCTGAGCATCTCCATGTGCCTCCATTAAATGTGTGTTCAGCTTGCTTAGTTCAGTTGTAACCCAGGCCTGCAAGAATAGGGCCCTGAATGGCAAAGTGTCCAGTGGGAGGACCAGGAACTTGCAGTGAGCACCCTCACACTGAGTTCTCCAGGAAGGGTGGAGAAACAGAACCTTGTAGGATTTGAAGCATTCTATACAAACGTTTGAAAATCAGCTGTTACATAAACAATCTCACTATGACCATCCTAAAGGAAGGAACTGACTCTGCCTACTGTCTGGAGGGGAATCTCCTGCAGTTACAGAGTAGTGCTCAGGGGTCATTAATGCTGAGTCTTTGGTGCTCCACACTGATCACCACAGGCTCTTCATCCAGGCTTCTGAGAGGATCCAGTTCTAACTGTTGCTTGTAACTCGTGCTGTCTCGCAAGGTTTACCCCCATGCCTGCGTACACCACCTGCCATTACCCACTAGAACGCCAGGAACAAAGTGAACTTTAGTTTTTGACCCTTCTTTCTTTTTGTTGCCCCTTCTTCCATACCATAGTATGTCTTTTATATTTACCCACAACCTCCATCCTGTTTCAGGGTTTTCTTGCTTACCAAAGTACCCAGAAACTTAGTACTGTTTCATTCTTTTTCTGGAAATCATTGACAGTCAAAAAAAGAACAGAAAGCAAAAACTAACTTTATTATCATTGCTGTGTTTGTAAAGGTTGCAGAGTACTCTCGTGTGTGGGAACTACAAGTAAGGCAAGGAGGGAAGCCAGTAGTAGCAGATCTGGCCAGAACACCAGCAAAAATGCATAGTGGGTAGACACGTGGCACTGTCCCACACAAACAGCCGGGAGAAGGGTAGGATCTAGTGGCTACAGTTTGGCTGGGTTAGGGGAAGAGCCACACAAAGAATTACAAACAGGTGAAAACTTGGAAATTAGATCACATTTTTGGCCCATCCTCCAGTATAAGTCCAACTTTCATATGGTTCTTTAGAAAAGAAAAGAAAAAAAACGAAAACAAAAATAACTGTCCATAACGATCTCATGAAAGGAATCAAAGACATCCAGTGTTCTTAGGTTGGGAGACTCAAACAAGGAACAATTCCCCTTAAATTGATTGGTGGATTTATTGGGTTTTTTTTTAACTTTATTTTATGTGAATCGGTGTGAAGGTATCAGATCCCCTGGAACTGGGGTTACAGACAGTTGTAAATTGCATGTGGGTGCTGGGAATTGAACCCAGGTCCTCTGGAGGCACAGGCAGTGTCCTTAGCCTCTGAGTCATCTCCCCAGTCCCGATTGATGGATTTATTGTAAAATTCAACAAAAATATAACTGTTTTTGCAGATTCAGACAAGTGACTTGCTAGAGTTTATGTGAAGAGAAAAGAACTAGAATTACAAGAACAGTTCTGAAAAAGAACAGAGCAGGAAGGGTTCGGATGGTGTACGATGGTGTACGCCTGTCATCTCAGCTGGGGGTTGTAGTTCAGGGCTAACTAGCTTGCTTGACTTAAGAGCCATCTCTTAAGCCAACAATGACAACAAAAAGAGAATCACTTAAAAGTTTAGGAGTAAAGGAAGATGATAGTAATCAAAACAGTACTGGTAATGAGCAGATCCATAAAGAGATACTGGCATGTGCAACCATATTAATGTAAACAGAAGTGCTAAAGAAGCAGGTAGAGAAGTGGTAGCTTTTCAACAAATGATATAGGAATGATTGTACATTCACATAAAGCACACGGAAACCTTGGGCCTAAATCTCATAATTTACCTTCAGGATTAAAATGGATTGTAGATGTAGGTGTGCAACTGAAGCTGTGGAAGTTCTAGTTGAAAACACTGGGAACACTTGGAACTTGGAAATGGAGGAAGAGCATGACACCAAGAGGAAGAACTAACTATAAAAGAATAAGTTATATTGGAATTAACCAAGATTAAACTTCTCTGTAAAAGACTGATAACATGTAGTAGGAAGCCACTTGTTTGTTTCCCGCCTGCCTGGACTCCCAAAATAACCATACAGAAACTGTTTTAATTAAATCACTGCTTGGCCTATTAACTCTAACTTCTTATTGGCTAGCTTTTACATCTTAATTTAACCCATTTCTATTATTTTATATTTTACCACGAGGTTCCAAAGTGTCCATCTCTGGCCTTGGCTCCATGGCTTCTCTCTGACTCCACCTCCTTTCTTCCAGCATTCAGTTTAGTTTTCCCCACCTAGTTCTACTCTACCCTATCCCAGGCCTAAGACAGTTTCTTTATTAACCAATGGTATTCACAGCATACAGAGGGGAATCCTACATCAATAACAGAATTAAAGATAACCTATGGCTGGGAAAACAGGAAATGAGAAGAGGTTGACTTCATTAGCCACTAGGGAACTGCAGACTGCAGCCGGATATGGAATGCACACAGTGCCTGTTGTTGACTCTGCTCTGCCCAGTGGAGTTACCACCAGCCATTATGAAGTCAGATTTGTCCTGGAGCCATTTTCATGGGCTCCTTTCCTCCTGAGCTTATTCTCATTGAACTGTTAGGGTGGACAGTGGAAATGTGTCTGGTGGCAGCAGACTGCTTACTTCTGACCCAGCGGCCCCCTTGCTGTCAGAAGGAAAGCCCACTCACTAGCCTGTGACTCTCTACTACATATTTAACACAGTCAAGGTTAGGTGTTCTTCCCCTTGAGGAAGGATTTCCATTCATTTAACAATTCTTCACCAATAGGAGACTTACTTTGTGAATTCAAGGGATTTTGTTCTTGGGTTTTTCTCTAAGTTTGGTCATTTTAAGTTGTAGAACTTCTAATTAAATCCTTGTTCTGAAGTATCCACTGCTCACCTGGTATGAGAGGAGCCAAGGCCTGAATGCCAAGGTTTTGACCCTCCAAAGGCATGTGATGTGATTAAATTCTGTGCATCTGTGCCAGGAACTCTCAGGGAGACAGAACTGTGCTTTCACTGTGTAAATGGCTGTGTTCCCTCCCAGACACTGGTTTCAGAGGGAGGCAAGGAGGCAGACATACCCAGCACTGCGTCTTCTCTGAGAGCCACAATAATCCAGACATCTTTTCATACACAACCCGATGCTAGCAGGAATCCCCTGTCCCCCGAGGAGAGGAAGGAAAGGAACCCATAATCAAAGAATATTTATTTCCAACACTCATATGAAAGCTTCACTCTTTACAAGATAGAGTGAAGCAGTCAGAGGACTTCTCCTAAAAACAGTTACCACAGTACGTGGTCTGCAAATGCAGCTGGTGTAGGCTTGCTGTGTGGGTGACAGAAGGACACTCATGTCACCACCTGGGATGTGGTCTTCTAGATCAGTGAACACACCCAAGTATAGTTTACACACTTGTCACATTCTGGAAAATTGGGTTCAACTTAGATCTGTGCGAAGCTATCTGAGTTTATTTGTAAGATGAGTCATTGTTCAGGTTCATCTTGATTGTGGGTTTGATGGAGAAGAGAGTACAAGATTAATTAGTGGACTGGAGCGATGGCTCAGTGGTTAAGACCACTGACTGATCTTCCAGAGGACCCAGTTCAATTCCCAGCACGAACAGCCTCCTGCTGCTTTTCTGGCTGCTGGAGGGAGGTGTGAGCAGACACAGCTGGTACCATGGTGCCAGTGCAAACCTGCAGTGCTCATATGAGGAGGGAGCCCGTTTCTCAGCCTGGGTCAGAACATGGAATAGGACTTTGATAAAGGGGGTGCATACCCCAGAGTGCCTGCCTGCCTGCCTGCCTGCCTGCCTGTCTGGGTCCATTGCCATTTTTGTCAGCTCAGCTCACCTGTGAAGTTAATGGCAAAATCTCTGAAGCAAGTCCCCCTTTCTTAATACCAGAATGGCTGTGTTATGTGGATCACAAAGTTGGGATAGAGAGCAGCCTACATGCTAAACAAGTAGAATCAAGCCCTAGAAGTCCCAGGCTCTGGGAGAATTGAAAACAAGTTGTGCAGATTGTCCTAAATAATGAAATACAGGCAGAGGGTCAGCCTGGTGGCTTCCCTTAAACGGGATGTTTGGTCTGAGACTTGTGCTGCACAGGACCAAAGGATCTTTTCTTTCTTGCTTCAGTGCACACTTGACTCTGAGGTGGCGCTCAGAGTGGGTGGAGAGTTCTTCTTTGACCCTCAGCCCACAGATGCCCCTCGAAACCTCGTGTTGATTGCTGGAGGGGTTGGGATTAACCCCCTGCTTTCCATCCTGCGCCACTCAGCAGATCTCCATCGAGACCAAGTGGACAGGGGAAGAGGCTATGAGATAGGAGCAATAAAACTGTTGTACAGTGCCAAGAACACCAGTGAACTCCTGTTTAAGGTAAGGGGGAGATACGTTTACAGGGTGCTGTAAGCAAGTGTGGGAAATTGTATAGTCCGTAAACAGCAGGTGACGTGAAATGATAGGTGCAAAGGGGACAACTGAGGCTTAAGGACACGAGCTCAAGACAGAAGGAGAGAAGTGTATGTGTGGGTGGGATGGTCAAAATAAACTGTATGAAAACACCATCAGGAAACCTGTTACTTTGTATGCTAATTAAACAATGAAAACTCATTCAGGTATACAGGACAAGAAAGAAGTAAAACTGCCTAAGGGATTGAAAGGGAGTAAAGGGAGAAGGATGGGGTGAATATGGCCGAAGTGCTTGATGTACACCAGTGAAAGTGTCTATATGACGCCCATCACTAAACAATGAATACATACCAATAAAAATAAATAGGCATGCATATAAATGGGATTTTTTTTTCTTCTCTTAGGTTCAGATTTCTCTGCAGAGGTTCACATAAAAGACTTGTCAGGGCTTAATCAGTTCATGTGAGAATTAGCAGGCCATTTCACCCAGGGCAGTTAATCATGCTTCCAGTTAAGTGTTACTTACTTACTTACCCTTACTTAGTGAGCGTCTTACTCTTCTGTCACTGTGACAGAGCGCTCTGACCAAGTTAACCGGTAAAGGGTTTAACACGCAGGTTCTGGTTTCAGACGGTTACAGTCCGTGAACATCGTGGCAGCAGGCAGGCAGACTTAGTGCTGAAGCAGTAGCCAAAATCTCACATCTTGAGACACAAGCAGGAGGCAGCGAGGGCTACCTGGGAAGGGGATGAGTCTTTTGAACCCTCAGAGTCCTCCCCAGTGACACTCATCTAACAGGGCTACACTTCCAACCCTTCTCAAACAATTCTACCAACTGGGGACCAAGTATTCAAACTGAGACTGTGGTTATTCTCATTCAGATCACCACAGTGGGCTAAAATCTGGAAATTAATGGAACAGAAAAGACTTTAGGGCCAGGCAAGGTGTCTCACACCTGTAATCCCAGCCCGGGACATGTGAGGCTGCAAGATTGGGCATTCCTGGCCAAACCCAGCTACATAGCAAATTCAAGGTTAACCTGGACTACATGAGACTTTCTCAAAAAACAGGAGGAGGCCGAGATAGAGGAGGTGGTGGAGGAGGAAGAAGAGGAGGGGAATGGTGGTCGTTTTAAGACATTAGCCCTTACTGGCCTGAAATTTGCTAGGTAGACCCGACTACCCTTGAACTCATAGAGACCCACCTATCTCTGGCTGCCAAGTGCTGGGATTAAAGACATTCTATCGTTCTACCCAGCTGTGGTTTGATTTTTTTTAATTGTAGTTTGACCCAGTTTCTTTAACATTTCAGAAAAATATTCTCGATTTAGTAAATGAATTTCCTGAGAAGATTACATGCAGTTTGCATGTTACAAAACAGATGGCACAAATCAGTGCAGAACTTAAACCATACATCACAGGTGAGTCCTCTAAAGAGATTGGCTAACTATGCAGTTATTGAATAGACAGGCCAATTGGTTAAGCACAGATACTTTACTGTTAGGAGTCACCTCCTGGGAATGTCATTCCCAGGGAAATTGAGACGGTTCATATACAAATATTTACTTGTGATTTGCTTATTATAGATATGTTTCTTACTGCCTATATTAAAATTGTACTTTTCACAATTTTTAGTAGATTCTGGCATTGTGACTATAATATACAAACAAATAAATTATACTCCTGCTTTGGTTGAATCAATTCCATTTGCTACTAATAGTTATTTAAATTACTCAGTTTCTCTATTTGGAAGGAGTCCTTAAAGTTTTTTATTTACTTTTTGTTTGTTTTACTGTTTGGGGGATAAGGTCTTACTGTGTAGCCTTGACTGGTCTGGAACTCATGAAGATCCACCTGCCTCTCCTCTCCAAATGCTGGGATTAAAGATTTGAGCCATCATACCTAGCTAAAGTTATTTTAAGTGTGTGTGTGTGTGTGTGTGTGTGTGNNTGTGTGAGAGAGAGAGAGAGAGAGAGAGAGAGAGAGAGAGAGAGAGAGAGTTAGTTTGCAGTTCTGTATGGATATCAGAGGACAACATTTAACATTTGGAAGTTGGTTCTCTCTTTCCATTTGTGAGCTGTGAGTCTCAGGGATCCAGCTCAGGTCATCAGACTTGGTAGAAGCCTCTTCTGCTGGGCCATCTTACCATCCTGAAAGGATTTTATTTATTTCTTAATAAAATAGCCATTTACTTGGCTGAAGGCAGTTTTCATCTCTACAAAGGTGAGTAAGCTTGTGGACTCTCTCTAAAGAGCAACTGGTGATGAGCCTTCTTCTCTGCTTGCTGTAGACCTAGGAAGCCTGAAGAGACCTAGCACACAGTGAACCATGGTGCACATCAGGCTCACAGTGCTGCGGACAAGCTCTGCCACCCAGCTGTGGTAGGTCAGGATACAAAGGTGTCTAACCTGATTGGTGTTTCTTCTGTTTTTTGGTAGAAGGAAGAATAACGGAGAAGGAGATACGACACCATATTTCAGCAGAGACTTTGTTCTATATCTGTGGCCCACCTCCAATGACAGACTTTTTCTCTAAGCAACTGGAGAGCAGCCATGTTCCCAAGGAACACATTTGCTTTGAGAAGTGGTGGTAGGGAGCCGGCCCAGAAGACCTGAGAGCCACTCAGGAGAGTGAGACTGTTTAGGGTTTGTGGATTTGCCTCCACCTGAGCTATCTTTTTTTTTAAAGCTGTGAACTAAGTGTCCACCCCAAGACTAAAAGAAAAACCAGCAACAGATTTACACAATAAACTTGCTGTCGACTCGTTAGTCAAGCTTTTCTTGATTATCCTGATTTTTTCTTTCATTAATACCTATTTAACTATCTCATGAGAGTTCATTGTTATGGAGTTTCTGGCCCCTGGGAAAAGGCCATATACTCAAATCCAATTATAATGAAAAGACTTATTGATTACCTGCTAGCAGGATGACAGTCTCTGAGCCAAGTTTGAGATTGCTCTGAAGGAGGGGTATTGGGAAAGGTTTATTAAGGGCGAAAAGCACATGAAGACTTTCAACATCTACACAAGCAAGCAAAAACTGGTCTGTTCTGTCAAGTGGTCAGTGTGACTCAAAACAATCCGTGAGTATCTGTAAGCAAGTTACAGAAGCCAAAGCAGAAAGCAGTTAGTTGTCGTCACGAGTAGAGGGTCCCTGCTGTGGATTTCTGGTTAGGGATCACTGAATCAAGGCTGTTTTCTGGGAACCTATCTTTCTGGGATTTTGAGTTGCAAGCAGTCATTAGGTATTAAGATGGAGGTCTAGCACAAAATGGTTTCTCTGGCTGACCTTTACACCATGAATTGATTAATATAAATTTTTCTTTGCCATTAGGAAAAAATGGTCTACTTACATTAAAGGAAAATATGAGTTTTGTGTTTAAATTATCAGACAGAGGATCATAAATCTTGTGTTTAGTGAATTTATAATTTTAAATACATTCTTAATTTTAGTTTGAAAAGTCTTAATGTTTAATGTTTTGATTTTTTTTCCCCCTTTGGATGGCCTGTAGCCCCGTGTGAATCACCAGTGTTACATCAGGAAATGAAAACTCATTAAGAAAACTGCTTTAGTGAGTTGAATATCCTGTTTTCCTTCTTGGTGTTGACTACCCGGAGTAATTATTATTGTTAGTTCTTCTGTAACGAAACTTTTCTGCAAACTGTCCCCTGCCTTACCACTGAGGAGCTGGTTTCTTATTTGGGGCAAAGGTGTTGGTAATTGTTCTTTCATTCCTTCGGCGGCTGGCCTAGCTGGCTGTGGAAATGTTCTTAGGATTGGCTAAGAGGTGTGGAGCCATTTTCAAGTCCTGCTTGTCTGCTTTTCCTGTCCCTCCTTTTTAGGGTTGTTCCTGGCTCCAGCGGGTGGGTTGTACATACTCACTGGATGGTTCTCTCCTGTTGCAGGCTAGATCCCCAGATCCATGGACAGGGCCACACTGTCGTCCCCAGCTGCTCTGGTGAAACTGCTGAAGGTAGAAAGTGCTGTCTACCTCTTTATATTTGGAGGGAAAAGTCCAAAGTTCACACACTAATTGAAGCAAAAAAGGCTAGGGCCCATGGCATCAGCCCAGAGAATATGGGAGATAAAAAGACCCTAGGCAAGGCCAGTGCTGAAGACCCAGGAGGCCTAGCTGAGAGTCTGTTCTTGAGCTGGTGAGAGAGGCAGCTTGCTCTAGTCTCTGTTGCTGCACATAGCCCGAGAGCTTACGGGCCTAGAGTAGTTCAGGGTTGGGGGAACAAACATCGTTTAACCTCTGCTTTGATTGAAGTTTGTCAGGTTTTAAGAGCCTCTGAGCTGGGTTATGAGTCACCAATGGCTGGGGCATATTCTGTGCTTTAGCATTGTGTAGACATTATAAAGTGCAAATCACAAACTTGAGGTGTCACTAAGTGGTATAGTCTTAATGAGATCCCTGTTGTATGACCTGTGTCATTGACCTAACACTGATACCCAGTGTGTTGGTCTCTTATATCTCATATTCAGTGAGAGAGATAGGCCTGTGGGTCTGAGGGGAGTATCTTTTACCCCAGGAAGTGAACATCTGCCTTCGGAGGAAAGAGGCTTGGGAGAAGTTTCTGAGCAGCCACAATGAACTGGGACTTTACTGATTGACCTCCAAAGTGTCCATGCTGAGGGATGAACTTCAGAGCTGAGCTCTCAAGAGGCATGGGAGGTGCTGAAGAGATGACTCAGTGATTAAGAGCACTTCCAAAGGATCAAGACTCAATTCCCAGCACCCATACGGTGGCTCCCAACCATCTATAACTTCAGTCCTAGGATATATGACGGCCTTTTCACTCTTCCTTTGGCCCTGCATAAATGTGCTCCGACATAGATGCACACAAAACACCCTACACACAAAATTAATTTTTAAAAAATAGGCGTAGGATGCAGTACTAAGATACAGGAGTGTGGAGTCAGCAAAGGGTTCTTCTGCCAGCTGCAGTGGAGGGAACAAAGGGGACGGGAAGAGTACATCCAAAGCCTCTGTAAAAGAGTGGCTGTGCCTAGGGAGCGTTCTCAGAGCAGTGTGAGATGGCAGCTTCAGGGCCATCCTGCCTCTGTCCTGCCAGCACCATGCTGTGTTCCTACTGTTGTCAGAGGACCAGGGCTCCCTGTCTGGAGACCTCAGCTATGCCGGCCACCCTGCACCTACTTGCTGACACTGTTGGGAACTGCTGCAGTGGGCCAGGCTATGGTCTTCGTTTGCCTGCACTGTCATTCTTTCTAGTTCTTTCCTGGTGCTAAGTGTGCATGGCATGTTCTGGTCTGCTGGCCAAGAACACCTCAGTGTGCTTGCTGCCAGGCCAGCCCACATCTCTCTGGTGTTCAGTTTGAGCATGCTTCAGCCATGTGGCTTGCAGTTTAGGGTGCGGCAGGGGTACAGCCTGTGGAAATTCTGCAGAGCTGTTGTGCATGTCTGGGGAGTTGACTTTGGTCAAGTTTCTTGGTTGGTTTTTGCTTCATGTAAACTTTCCACTTGTACCTGAGTAAAAATAAGCACTGACTCTTTTTACGGACTTTTAAGGGGATTAAATGCAGTTATATGAATAACACTAAATGGATATGTTATCATTACTCATTTGTTCTTTGTCCTACTCAGAAAGGATTTCAGGAGGCTGAGCAGAGTTGACATTGTTCACTGACTTGGTCCTTCATGTGGGTAGACCAGTAGTTCTCAACCTTCCTAATGCTGTGACCCCTTAATACCATTCTGCATGTTGTAGTAACCCCCACCATAAAATTATTTTGTTGCTACTTCATAACTGTAATTTTGCTGCTGTTATGAATCATAATGTAAATATCTGTGTTTTCTGATGGTCTTAGGTGACCCCTGTGAAAGGGTCATTTGACATCCTGGGGGTGGCAAGCCACAGGCTGAGAACCACTGGGGTAGGCAGAGCCTTCTGGTTTAGCAATGTGTTTGGAACATGTATACGCCGTAAACGTTGTTAACTAGGGACTTGTCCTGAGCAGGTGAGCTGGATTAAAGGGCTTGGTAAGAATCCTCTGCCTGTGAGTTTGTTTAAAGTGTTCTCACAATGGACTAAGTCAAAATTACAGATGAGACTTTCTCTCATCTTAATGTCACTACAAGTACCAGACTTGCCAGGAAACATATTGACATTTTTCAGATGGTTTGTGCTCACAAGGCCTTGACAATTAGGAAACATTTGCCAGCATGACATCTCCAGGTAGATGTGGAGCCCTGCAGAAAAGAGTGGAAGTGGGGAAGGCAACTCATCCAAAAAAATTTATTACTTCTCAAGAATCCAAAGAAAGAAACATGTTCACTTGCTTCCTAATTGTTCACTTTTCAAACGGCTAAAATAGGTGTGTAAATTCTGTAACTTCCAGACTTTCACGGAGAAAACGGGATATAAAGGTGTCTGGGGCCTGAAATTCGAAATTCTAGTCTGTTGTGACAGGGTAGCACAGTGGCAAGAACTTGAGAGAATGGGAAGGGTTAAGGGAAAAGAAAGAATGTGATCAAAATGTAATGTACAATTTTTAAATAAAATTTAAAAAATATAGTCAGGCATGTAGATGCTAGTGCTCAGCTCGCTTTCTCCACTCCTACAGATCATAAAGCCACCCACAGGAGGCAGGCCTTCCCATCTCAGTTACCATAATCAAGACAGTCTCCCACAGCTAGACCCACAGGGCAGCCTAATGTAGACAGTCTCTCATTAAGACTCCCCTTTCAAGTGACTACAGGTTACATCAAGTTGTCATTTGAAACTAGCCATCATACTCCTGTGTCAGAGCCTGCTCCAACAAAGTCAGCTGGGGTACCTGGGAGAGGGCCATGAGGCTAAAGAAATGTTAGATTGAGAGAAATTGAGGCAGAAAACACAGGATAGACTTGGAGGACTGCCAGCTTACTCTGGACAGCCCCGAGTTTCTTTCAGAGCCTGCTTAAACACAAAAGCAGAACAAAGCACAGCACAGACGGTCAGTACCTAACACAAGAAAGGCTATTCCTGTCCTTGAGGAAGCAGTTTCTTCAGTCTGGATGTCCCTAAGGTTTGGCATCAGCAGTATTCTTTCTACTAGAGACTGTGTTCTTTTCTCATGGGCAAAAAGCTCTTTTCCTTGGGCTTAATCAGAAGTTTCTCATAGCCCACAAGGATACTGGAGCAATCAGAGCAATCAAACTTGAATTTAAATGACTGTTGAGCCAGCATGGACTCCAGATGGAAACTGAGTCACTTGTGGGCTACCATATTCCCCTAACCTAACCGATCTTAAATAACATATTTTATATGTATATATGTATGTATATTTTTCAAAGAGCTAGTGTTTATTCTGGGCACTCCCTCCTGTAATGGAGATTGTTCTGTCATTAACTCTTTGATTATCCACCCCCTCTCAACAAATTTATTTCAAAATTAATTCAAGACTTCATGGATCTCCTGACATACTTGTGATTATTCCTTTACTAACTGCTTTGGTTCTTGTTTCTGCAGGCCTCTCTAGTTACCTTAACTTAAAGCAGTGGTTCTCTTAAATGCTGGGACCTTTAATACAGTTCCTCATGCTGTGACCCACGACCATAAAATTTTCATTGCTACTTCATCACTGTAATTTTGCTACTGTTATGAATCAAAATGTAAATATCTGTGTTTTCTCATGGTCTTAGGTGACCCTGAAATGGTCATTCAACTCCAAAGGGGTCGCCATCCACAGGTTGAGAACCATTGACTTAAAGATTATAGTCGTAATACAGTTAGAAACAGATGAGCCTCTTCCTGAAAAGGTTAGTATTACAGATCATCCTGGTTTCTCGAGGACACCAGCTTGGTTAAATGTTTTCCTGACCTTTGCCTGTGTGTTTTCATAGTCCGGAGTCTACACATCTCCATTTTTCTATCTGTGGATATACAGTGCACAAGAATCACCCTACATGAACAGTTGTCTATAAAGTACTCACTGAGAAATCTCTAACATCAATATTTAAATGAAACTTGGACCTTGTTGAGACTTGGTTCCCTAAGTAATGGAAAGCTTGACAAACAGGAGAAAACAACTATCTTGATTAAACATAGATTTTTAAAGCTAATTCTTATTGTAAGTGCTATTAAGAGCTGATAAATATCCTCAGGGAAGCCCGTTGATTTGAGCAGGTGGTGAGACTGATCTGTATGTGTGCTGAATTTTGCCCTAAGGTAGCCTTCAGTCATCATGCGTGTACCATCTTCAAGTTCTGTCCTCCGCAAGCCTGCTACGCCTTACTCAGGCTTTCTGCAACATGCTTAAGCTTCCTGGTTTTGTCCTTGTATCCTGGGGCAAAAATCTTATTTTGCCATAGAAAAAGGCTTTGCTATCCCAACCCCACAAACTTCTCTTTTCTTCATAAGACTTCTTATCAAAATGAATTCTCTGTCCAATCATTCTTCACACTTCTCTCTCATTCCTATCTACAGGTCAGGTTCCTTTTTACTTTATTTCCTTTATGTATCTCAAACGACAAAGCAACCTAACAGATTCACCAGTAGTAGGGGAATTGAATCTATACAGACTTTATTGCCACCTGAATTTCTAAAAAAAGGTTCTTTTACACATTTTTGTCCTTGGTTACATAAGAGCCTGAGAGATGGAATTCTAGACTCCAGAAAGAGCTGACCAAGATAACAAAGCTTCTAGTGACCATGGATAATGAAGTTAGCAAGAAAAAGCAGTAGAGAAACTATATACAGAGCTGAAAATCTTTCCATGTAAATACTGTAGTTCCAGGTTTTTATAGAAAAGGTGTTGGGCTGCCCTCTGAAAAACAGAAAAGAGTGCAATGGTTGCTTTTCTAACAGGTAGAAAGGGAAAGAAATGTGGGATTTCCACTACTGCAGGCTACATAGACTTTCTGTCAGGGCCAAGAATGGCAGTCTAAACACAAAGCACTCATATTTATTTTAAAAACAAAATATAAGGCAGGCAGTGGTGGCACATGAATTTAATCCCAGCACTGGGGAGGTAGAGGCAGGCGGATCTCTGAGTTCAAGGTCAGCCTGGTCTACAGAGCGAGTTTCAGAACAGCCAGGGCTGCACAGAGAAACCCTGCCTTAAAAAACAAAGAAACCATAAAATATGTGAAAACCATAAAACATGAATAAGGCTTCAAATAATATTGTGACATCTGTCAGATTTATTTCTGTATCACTATTATTACATAAGAATGTTTTCTGTTCCAAACATGACTATTAAATCTAATGATTCCATGAACAGAGAGACCCTAGTATTTTACCTTCTTGTGAACAAGACGTTTTCTTCATGACTTTATAATACACAGGCACACAAAATTAGATATTAAAGTAGCTAGTCTCAAAACAGAACGCATTGCCCATTAGCAACAAATTCATTTAGTGATAGCTTCATCTTAAAACAAAAATAGCCAAGCTCAACACCGAAAAAATACATGTATATTTTATATGGGAATCATGCAGAAATCTCTCTCCACGTGTCAGCCCTTTGGTGCCTTCCTGTTTTGTGTTTAAATCCTTTCACAATGCAGCCTCAGTAGAAGAGAGGAAGAAGATCTGCATCTCCTGGAGCTTGATCAATGAAAGGACAAGATGTAGGATGAAGCTTATGACATAAACCTGAGGTAAATCTTTCCCTATTTCCCCAGTGCTTTGCAGAACAACTCTAGTTGAAAATAATGCAACAGAGAGATTCATCATTGTGGCCATTTCCCCACAACCCAAAACATAGAGTAGCCAAACTATTGCAAGAATGCACCTATTCAAGCTGTGGCATGGTGGCGCACACCTTTAATCCCAGCACTCTAGAGTCAGAGGCAGGCAGTTTTCTGTGAGTTTGAGGTCAGCCTGGTCTACAGATCTAGTTCCAGAACAGCCAGGACAACCCAGAGCGACCCTGTCACAAACAACAACAAAAGAATATACCTTTTTCTTTTTTTTTGTAGCGTCATAACAGGACAACCCAGAGCGACCCTGTCACAAACAACAACAAAAGAATATACCTTTTTCTTTTCTTCTTTGTAGCGTCATAACCATCATCGGACCAGTTTGTTAGGACATGCTCCAAAGACCTTTGGTCAGGAATGGAACTGTGCCATGCGTTCCACAGACAGAGCTTTGAAGTAGACCAGCAGATCCACAGAACAATTCCTTTAAACCACAGGCCAAGAGGCTGCGAACCAGGAAGTGGGGAGCAGAACAAACAAATGAAACCCTGAACAGAACACTAAGTGCTATTAAGCCAGAGAACAAACTCTGTAACCTGAGAATAAAATCTATTCCATTCGTAGGTGCAAACGATAGGCAGTGCTAGGATCTGGGAAAGGGGAAGTCGAGTTTCCCAGTCCAGAACTCTTCACCCTTCAGTCCAGGCACGGAGCAGGAATCCTTGATCATACAGTGACTGAAGAGAATCCCCCATACTGTTCCAGTGTAGTGACCGGAACACTGAAGCTCATGCTGTATGTCAGCACAAATGAATGCCAGCATGCAGAAACAGAATAGAATCCTTGTCAAATACAGTTTTTTATTTATTTACTTTTATGTGTATGAGTGTTTGCCTGCATGTTGTGTTCATACACATGTGCATGCCTGGTGCCTCTGAAGATCAGAAGAGGGCATCCGATCGCCCGGAACTGGAGTTATGCATGATTGTGAGCCACCATGTGAGTGCTAGGAACTCAACCCAGCCTGATCTACATAGTAAGCTCCATAACAGCCAAGGCTACATAGTGAGGCCTGTCTCAAAAACAAACAAACATACAAATGGAAAAGGGGTAGGAGGAAGGAAAAAGAGGGAAGGAGGGAGAAAGGAAGAAGGGAGAGAGGGAAGGAGGGAGGGAGGGAGGAGGGAGAGAGGTAGTAAACTGGCTGAACAAAAACTAGGCAGCAAGCTTGTTATCAGTGCTCCCCATGGCCAGTTCCTGCCTCCAAGTTCCTGATTGAGTGCTTGCCCTGACTCCCCTCAATGGCCTGGAATTCTAAGATAAACAAACCCTTTCCTTCCACAAGTTGCTTTCTGGTTATGGCATTTGTCTCAGCAAAAGAAAACAAACTGGAACTAAAGATTTACTTAAATTATCTGCAAATACTATGTCATTGTATATAGATGACTTGAAAATCCACGGATTTTGGTTTTCACAGGGAGCATGGAGCCAATTTCCCAAGAATACCAAGGGACAGCTCTGTTGTAATGAGATCAACCACCTATGAAAAGCCACCTCTGACTGCTACTTATTCTCTTCTCCAAACCCAGTTACAGCCTCACAATGGGAAGTGTGATGCCAGTGACAGGTGGCCTCATATTTGTGTGAAGACAGAGGCCACATTAGAGACAGAAGTGAGGAGGCTACTGCTGGCCCTCCCCACAGTCTTCTAGAAAAGGCTTTGGCCATCCAACTCCTGGGAGGGCAAATGTTGCCATCTCCTGTGGCTTGATTGTATCAGTCATGATAAAGTAAGATGATGAAGAAGTGTGGGACATAGTATGTCCCAACCATCCATAACTCCAGCTCCAGAGCATGTATGAGAGTTAGCTTTCCCTCACGTTGTCAAAATGCCTGAGATAATTGGCATATAAGAATAAAGGGCTTGAGACCCATGCACTGTGCAGGATTGTAAAACGGCGGAGCAACAACGAGGTACTGTAGGTGTTCAGGTGACTGGCTGACTTCAGGTCCTGTCTCTGCAGCAGGGGTGACCACTGAGTGAAGAATATGTTGTGTAGTTGCCTAAGATGCCGAATATCAAAATCTTTAGTGGGAGTTCCCACCAGAACTTATCCCAGAAAATTGGTGACTACCTGGGCCTGGAGCTAAGCAAGGTGGTGACTAAGAAATTCAGCAACCAGGAGACCTGTGTGGAAATTGGAGAAAGTGTATGTGGAGAGGTTGTCTACACTATTCAGAGTGGGTGTGGTGAGATAAATGATAATCTAATGGAGCTTTTGATTATGATTAATGCTTGTAAGATTGCTTCAGCCAGACTGGTTATTGCAGTCATTCCAAGTTTCCCTTATGCCCACCAAGATAAGAAGGATAAGAGCCGGGCTCCCATCTCAGCTGAGCTTGTTGCAAATATGCTGTCTGTTGCAGGAGCAGATCATATTATCACCATGGGTCTACATGCACCTCAAATTCAGGGCTTTTCTGATAGACCAGCGGACAATTTATATGCAGAGCCAGCTGTCCTAAAGTGGATAAGGGAGAATATACCTGGGTGGAGAAACTGTACTATTGTCTCACCTGATGCTGGTGGAGCCAAGTGAGCGACCTCCATTGCAGACCAATTAGATGTGGATTTTGCCTTGATTCACAAGGAATGGAAGAAGGCCAATGAAGTGGACCCCAAGGTGCTAGAGGGAGGTGTGAAGGATTGGGGGGCTATTCTTGTGGATGACATGGCTGACACTTGTGGTACAACCTGTCACGCTGCTGACAAACTTCTCTCAGCTGGAACTACCAGAGTTTATGCCATCTTGACTCATGCAATCTTTTCTGGCCCAGCCATTTCTCGCATCAACAAATGCATGCTTTGAAACAGCTGTAGTCTTCCTTGGGAGGATAAGATGAAATACTGCTCCAAAATACAGGTGACTGACATCTCCATGATCCTTACAGAAGCCATTAGGGGAACCCACAATGGAGAGTCTGTCTCCTACCTATTCAGCCATGTTCCCTTATAAAAGAATAACTTTGGAGCTCCCTCCGCAGTCCTGTCCAGACACCAAAGAAGGAAGATGTGACCTGCCCTGCTGAAAAAGG
>LOJH01009030.1:3481-29347 GCA_001685095.1 Ellobius talpinus
GGGGTGTCCACAAATTGCCATTCCTCCAAATAATTTGCCACGTTAGGGAAGAAGAACTGAATTTTAAACAGTGTTTGTATTCCTTGAGGTTTTATATCTAGTATTAGAAAATTTATAGCCATGTAGTTTGGGGTTTGTTTTTAGATTCAAAGGAAAAACTAAAACTTTAATAAAAAGCTTATGTGGATTAACCTACTTTTTCTTTCTTCATTTTTTTTAAAATCTCCTAGAGAGAAATGGAGACCTGTAAGGAAACAGACCCAGAGAATCTGCTGCTGATTCTCATGAACACCGGGAAAGAGAGAAAATTGGGGGTGTTTAGAAAGCACCAGCAATCACCTGTACATTAAATCCACACTGATGAGCAGAGGCAGCGGAGGTGAGGGGAATGCCTTGCCTTGCCCCTGAGTCAGAAGGCTCGGGGCTGTGGCCACATCTGCTCTCCCTAACTCAACCTTATATCTAATTCAATCACAACTGAAATCACCATGGGTTTATTGACATTAAGATGTTGACTATAAATTTGACATGGGGATTAAAAGGTTCTAGAATAGCCAAAACAACTTTGAAAAAGAAGAACAGAGTTAGAGAACCAGAGATATCTGATTTCAAGACAATACAAAGTAAAGTAATTAAAGCAGCATGCTATTGATGTAACACAGGGATACGCAAAAGTTTTTATATAAAGAATCAGATAGTAAATATTTTAGGCTGTGTGGGCCATACTGTCTCTGTCACAACTACTCAACTCTGCTATGAAAACAGCCATACGCTAACAGCCGTGCCCAATACATAGGGATGAGTGTGGCTGTGTCTCCATTTCAATAAGACTTTGTTTAAACACATGGAAACTTGAATTTATATAAGTTTTATGTGTAATCCAAAAGTATTCTTTTGATTTAAAATTTTAAGATGCGAAAAGCATTCTTGGCTCATGGACTATACATAAAAGGCAGGAACCATACTTGACCTACTGATCATCATTTATAAAAGACTGCTGTACAGACAGACAAAAAAATTAAAAAATAGAAGAGTCCAGCAATTTACCTACTTATACATCAACACGGGGATTTTGCCAGAGGTATGCAGACAAGCCAGTGAGCAAAGGTCATCAAAGAGTGCTCCAGTGTCTGTGCCGGAAAACAAGAACCTGGATCTGTTTGCCACACAAATATTACTTCAAAGAGATAATCAAAATTTTAAAATTATAGGACCTAGGAAAGATATGAAAACTTTTGTGACCTTAGTTTAAATTGATTTCTTGATAGGTTATCCAATCCTAAGTAGATGGTCCTAAACAAATGTACATATAAGCAGCAGTGAATGGGCTTAGTAGTCCCATGTAAATACACATGGACATGTAATCCAAGCTAAAAATCCAAGACCTAACAAATACAATTCATAAGTTTGTAGACTTGAATCTACTTTAAAAGATGACTACCTCCATTAACAGAGGGGATGCCTAAATAGATAGGATGCTATGCATCATTTGTTGGGCATAAAGCAAGCATAGGAACACGTTAAGTGTTCATTTTGTTCATTACTTTGCAGCTTATTTCAGAAGCTTCTGATTATGGCAGTGGTGTCTCACCCTAGAACTCAGCATTGGCTTACAGTTCCTGGGAGTCATTTGCCCCCACACTGCAGATTTGTGTGGTGCCAGATGACCTGAGTCATATGGGTCCAGGAAGCCATGAGGGGTGTCCTAAATTCAACATGCATCAAAGAAAAGTTTTATGTGTAAAGATGTAAAATGTAGCTACAAAAACCAATTTCAACATAATTTCCAAATTACAAAAACTGACAAAAGAGGAAACTTAAAAATCTATAGATGCCCACTATGAAGATATTCTTACACAGAAATCCAGGTTGGATGGGTTCTGGGCAAAGACTTCCAGGTGATTAAAGGAGGAGTAACATCATTTACATCAATTTTTGTTTAAAATAGAAAAGCTATTGAGACATTTTCCAACTTGGAAACATTTATTTGTAACAAAATAATGCCTCAATTTCCAAATATAAGAGTGAGAAAGGAAAGTGGAACTTTGTCTCAAGGAAGTAATGTTGGTTTCATGACTTAGCGAAGCAAGTCTCTTCATTTAGAGAGTGCAGATTATCTCCATAATTCTACAAAGTACCAGAGGAACAGAAGTCTTCCATGCTAATAAATAATTGTGATAATCTGTTAAGAAGCACTTATAAAACCTCTTTCACAAGTGTAACTTCATAAAACATTGTGAGAGAATTGTCTCAGGTTGGGGAAACAAGACCTTACCTCTTCGGTCCTCTCAAATTCAAGGACCTAGGGAACACAAGGGAAGAAAGCAATAAAAGGCAGACCGATTCAAAGGAAGAGGTAAAACTGCCGTTCTTCACAAGAAACATGATTTTGTAGATAGGAGACCCAAAAGAATTGAAGATAACTTATTAAAATTAATAAGTTAATATAGTAAAAAATCAATTGAGTTTTACATGCAATGGAATAAACCTCCACAGTTCAAAAATCCTTGGTGATAAATGTGTGTGTGGTTACTGTAAAGATACTGGGGTCAGATGTCAAAGATCCACGAGGTAAAAGTTTTCTTGCATGTGATGATGATGGATCCGGGACAGGCAAATCCCAGGAACACAGCAGCGAACTGTTAAAAAGTTAAAATGCAAAGAGTGGCACCACTTAATACACCATCACGTGATCAATTACTTTAAAATAAACTTGACAAAAAATTTACAAGTCTTCTGTGAAGACCATTCTAAATTATTAGTGGTAATTTTTTAATATATAATATTTTTGATTGGCAAATTCAATGTGAATATATCAATTCTTTTGAAATTAATCTCCATATTCAGCGCCATTCCAATAAGACTCCGCCAGACGTGCTTAAAGGGAAATTGGCAACATGTCTCTAAAATGTCTATGAAATGGAAAAAGTAGCCAAACAAACCAAGAGAAAGCTAGGATGTTTATATAATCAGATAGCAAAGCCACAATAGTTGTGGCTATAATCTTTATGGAACAAAAGGTATCTCTTCAATGTAACCGTCATTTGAACAAGCTTGTAGTGGGAAGGAAGTTAGACTGTACCCCATACATGACTATTTCATTATTTAGGCTCTTGCAGCTTATTTTTTAAGAGAGAATCTTCTCTATTTATTCTACAGAGAGACATCTAGAACAGACTAAGATGCTGAGGTATTTACAGTCAAAAAAGGGGAAAGATCGACAGTTCATGGAGAAATTATGAACTGCAGTTGCTTTATTACAGTAGTAATGGCAAGAATAAAGCCATACAGAAAGCTGTTAATGGCATACAAGGTTATGAGGTTTATTTTCATAGTTACCTCTAAAACAACTTCCATTTGAAAGCCAAAGAATGTCCCATGATTGTGGCTCAGATTTCTTGTGTCACTTTAGCTCCTCCATAATCTATGTCAAGTTGGAGGGGAGGGCTGGTGGCAACCAACAGAATCACTATGGTGAAGTGGCATGGCTTGAGGAGGAATGCAGGCTTCTCAGTCAGAAACTCGGAATCCCAACAAGTATGCTTGCAAACTCTCGAAATTTAGGAAAGATATTAAATTTTGGCAGGCTGATTTCCCCAGTTCATAGATAAAGTAAGATACTGATGGCTGTTGTGAGGACTGATCACAAGGGTTCCTGAGAAATTACATACAGAAACGTATATAGGTATCTCTATTAAATGGAGCCACTCCACATATATGGGATGGTAATGTTTTCACTAAGAGCCATAGACTATAACAAAAACATCGATACTAGACATGTAAAACTGTCCTTTGAGCCATTTGTCATGGATGTCCAAGAGATTCCCCAAACCATACAGGCCATTGGCATTGTTTTGGGTTTCTTTGCAGACTGTGAAGGTAATGACTACTTACATATCCCACTGAACTTGGAGGAGTGGAGTTGGAACTGGCCTGGAAGTGTGCTCCCTGAGGACCAGTTCCCACAGTATCAGAACAGGCCATGCACACTGTCAAAGGAGAAGAGCAATCAAAAGTCCTACCCAGCTATATGGTTAAGACCCTCAACCATGATGGGCTCAGCAAGGTATCCCTAATAACTTAGTGATGGTTTTTATTGGTGATGTTTTCAATGAGATGTTCCACATAGTCTCCACTATTTGAATGGTTGGTCCCTAGGTTGTGGTGTTATTTGGATAGATGTAGGAAGTGTGTCTTAAGGCCATTATTGCAAATTGCAAGGAATTCTCTACCTCTGAAACAACAATGACTCAAATTTTGTATTTCATACAAGTCTATACTACTAGGTTTTCTATAAAAGTTTGCTCTTATGAGGCACAGCACAAATTCACACAGCTAATTACTTCAAGTTACTTCCTTTCCTTTCCCCCATGCATATCCTACCTTCTCTTCTTTGCCATCTCCACAGGAAGGACAGTTTAGGAGACTCAAGATTTGTTTGTTGTATAAGAAGTGCAAGTTCTAGATTGGACTGAGGTAAAATGGGATTTCCATTGTGCAGAAACAGTGCCTCCCACAATACCGTCACACAACCATCTTAGGACAGGAGGAGTCAAGTTCTGCTCTTAAGCAACTGTGTCACTAATTATCCCAAAGACCAGGGTCACTTACAGGGAGAACCCCTCTTTCCTAGACCTCTGTGTCATTATCTGCTTGTCCTCATACACTCGGGCTCCCGGAATCTTTTTTAGCTTAGATACTAGACCAGATCCATCAAGGGATGCCCCATATAGAGGAATAGGGTCTTTTTTTATTTACAAATGTGGAAACCTGCATCCAGGCATATCTCTTCTTCAAGGCAGTGAACCTTCCAAACCCTTGTCTTAGTCTCTTGGAACCAAACAAATTACATGCCACTGTGTGCTGTATATCACAGCTAGAGTGTTTATAACTCCAGGCCTCGTGGAGTTTGGGAACAGGCTACTCTGGCAAGCTGTACCTTTGACTGACAAGCTGCCATTTTCTTGAGTTTTGACTATTTGGATCCTTCACCTATCCATCCAGCCCCCTCCACACCTAAATACAACAAACAAACAGAAAAACCCTTCACCTTGGAGATCTTTGGCATTTGATCCCAATATTTTTATACAGTAACCATACATACATTTATCACTCTGTGCTTTATGAACAGTGAAGGTTTATTACGCTGCACTCAAACCTCATTTAACCTTTTCTCTTGAAGCAATCTTTTAAAAAAGAGTGTGGGGGTTTGTACAATAAAGGCTGGCTGATTCCTTTTTAGAAAATTCTTTAGCATTAATGCTTCTGGTCAGTTAGTGTTTGGTGATATCTTGGAGATAAAACCTACCCTTTGGTTTTCTGAGAGACTCAGTGTCTTGGAGGCTTTTGGAACAGCAGGATTTTAGAATGGGAAGGACTCGGAATCAGGCTACATTTTGTGCAGTGTCATGTCTTCCAACACTGAGCACTGTCCTGTCCTCTTTTCCCATGAGCTTACCAGTTATTGCACAGGGGTCACTTTGTACCTGGAAGCTATTCTCTCCCATGCGGAACTTCATTCTTCAAAAGGCTTTGCGTCTAAACCACATTAGAAAACTTAGAATTTTATTATCATAACTATTTTAGATTTTTATTTGGACACATACTTCTTCCCCTTCTTGCTCATCTGAATTCTGGAAATGTATGTTACACTCTTGAATTCCACTCGAGCCTAACTCCATGCTTGGTGCATGTAGGAAAGTTGCACATATCGAAGGAGTTTACCTTGATCATGGCACCTTTTCTGAAGAGAAAACTTTTTTAATACTTACACAGTAATTCAGAAAGGATCAGACCCCTTGGTCTCAGAGGTAGGTCCAGGAACTCTATGTAGCTCAACCAGGCCTGTTTCGACTAGGTATCTCATAGCATCTGCCACTTTGTTTTATAGACATGTGACACTTGGGAGCAATCATTTTATTTCCTCTACTTCCCAGTTCCAGTAGAGGTGAAGGGACTCCTCAAATGACTGAACCGACAAGAGGCGTGTTCGGCTCAATGAGAAGGTGCATCATGGCTGCGCTGGCATGTATGTAGGAGTACAAGAGCCATCTCTACTGTGAGTATTTCAAAACAGGTCTGAAAGCTGCTGCCCTGGATGCTGGCCATGAGACTTTCAACCTGCCTTATGTGTTCTGCTGGAACCAGGGTCCATTAAAAGGGGCAATTTGTCCCTCTTGTTGGGGAAACTGACAGTGCTGCCTCTGATGTCACACAGCTCTGCAGGTGTTCAGCAGTGACAAGACCAAGTAGTCTGGTTTGCCTTTTCCATTCTACTCAACAAGTATTGCTTTTTTTAGTTTTCTCTCTGTGTGTCCAGTGTGAGCCTCACAAGCATTTCTACCAATTATGACCATGTGGGCATTTACTGTGACCCTGTGCTTTGTCTTTCTGGTGGTATGGGGATAGACCAGTGGGTATCACCAGACAGAACTGGAAAAAAAACTGTGGCCACTTTGTAAATGATAGCTCGGGTAAAGGAAAATGTACTTAAGCTGTGGAGCCTTATTTATCTGGTTTGAGCCTTACGCCAATCAGGTGTTATTTATAGTTAACCCATGTAATTATTCCCTGATGTAAGTGTTTTAGTATCTCTGTTTAATTGATGAGGAAATTGAAGCACAAAGAAGCTGCACCCACTTTGCCTGGGATTCATAATCTCTGGGTATCTTTGGTGGGATCTGAACTGAGGTCACCTAGTTTGGCAGTTCCTGCCTTTAACCATCATGTCTTATTCTTTATGTTCTGTGTACTTTATTTTTGTCTTGAAGAGTCCCTTATTCACAAAGAATTATGCAAACTAACTTTGGGAACACGAGAAATGAACCCCGTTTCTGTAAAGGGCATCAGCCCTCAAGGAGAGTGGAGGACGTGCTCATTTTGCCCTAGTACAAGTGAGGGGTTCTCTGCCCGCCCCCACCAGGACCTTTGACTATTCTCTGGAGAGAGGGAAGGCTCTCAGCTGTTAACAGGTTTGCCAACTCATTTCACAGGGAGAGTAGAGTGGTGTCCAAGATGTGCATCCACTATCAGAACTTCCAGTTGCGTCGTGCGGGAGAGAATAACCTGAACCCCTGGCTACCCAAATAGCAAGCATGTGTTCAGGGGCAGTAAGGGCAAGGTGTGAGATTCAGGAGTGATCAAATAGTATAGGTTTTCCCTTTTAAACATCATAAAATGTCATCAGTTTATACTTTGACCAAAGAAAACATAAAATGCAATGTGAATTTGTAAATTTCACATTGAATTAATATAGGACTATCTTGGCAGTTCTAGTTTATCAAATGGGTCAAAAAGAGAAATAGGAAGGTGAAGAAAGCAGAGAGTGGATTATATGCCAATAGTTACAGCATATATCATCTAACAGGGTGCAGGGCTTCTCATTCCCCACGTCCTTCTTATTCCCCATGTCTTTGGAGTTTCAGGTTGGGTGTCCTTGTTTGGCAAAAAATGAACCCATTTTTGTTAAATCCATAGACAGCATGAACTTGGCCAATGTACCAGCCTCCTAGGAATACTAAATGTACCCTATTTTATTTATAGGAAAGAAGCAAATTAAGACAGACCTCTTTTGTGCAAACCATAAACTGCATTTAACAAGACCAGGGGCTTGGGAATCCATGGTGAGGCTGCTTGCTTTTCCTGGCACCTTGTTAAACATGGTTGAAAGTTTGCATGCTGGGGCACAGGCTGCTTTCTCTTTGTTCCTGGGAATGCTTCAAATGGGCCTGGTAGACCTGGGCAGACCATCTGGAATCTCAAACGTGGGCTGGGAGAGAGCAGGCACTCACTAGCACCCACATCCACTGGGCCTGAGGACAAGCCCCCAGAAGAACAAGACTGCTTCTGACACTGCCTCCAGCATCTAATGATGCTTATTATTGAGCCTCTCTTCCTATGTCTAAATGAAATCTTTCATCATGTAGTTCAATGCGTCTCCTTTTGTTCTGTCCTGAATAAAGATGGAGGACAGCTGGTCAGCATTCCCCGTAGAATAACTCTCGAGACACTTGAAAACTATTATTAATTCCCTCTTAGTCCTCCCTTCCAGAACAATACTGTGGTTTTCTTCTGCCCACTCCTCCATTCACCTTTTTCTCTTTACCTTCGGGTTTCTCCAGCTGCTTGCTTTCTGAAATTTAGATTTTTGGAAATCTAAATGCACACGGTTTATCTATTTATTTATTTATTTATTTTTGAGGGGTGGTGGTGAATTTTTACTGCAAAATAATGGTTGGGACTTTGTTCTCTCTTAGCATGAACTTATTTTGGAGGGCTTAGTCTTTATCCCAGGACATCATCCATTGGCTTGGTTTAGTGAAGACCTTCTCTTTCTTTAGTATTTTGGGTCTAGAGAGAGATCTTACAAAGAAAGTTGTTTCTCTCTGTATGTGCATGTATGGATGTGCTTTTGAGAACAGTGGCTCCTCCAGGAATTTATATTCAAGTCTTTCAAAATATTGTCCCATGACATACTGTGCAATATTGCTTTAGATGTGCTCATTTAATTAGGGATGCACCATCATTCTATGTGCATGTGTATAAGAGTCCATATGCTAACTTGGATAATTAGCAACAGCTTCTGAGAATTCAGATGTAAAATGGACTTGGGGGCTGCATGTCTGTAAGTGGAAAATAGGAAGGCAGAAGTGAATGTTTCACAGCATTGCCTATGACTCAGAAGAAGTGGAGAGGTGTTATTGCCGAGTTACAGGGTGCCTAAATAGGAGGTCAAAAAGTTAAAATCATAAACAATTGTGAAAATTATTCTTCCTTTCAGCATTAGGTAGTATAGTCTCTTTACTGACCCATCTGCAGGGAACACCATTAATTAAATTTCTCATTTACTTTGATTTATACATCCCATGATAGTTTACTACCCCTTTTTCCTCCAAATCCTGTATTTTGTTGCCTAGCAAGCAGTCTTGAAGAGCATCACGATTTGTCTGTCACACCCTAGGAATTTGTCAGCTCCTTGGATTGCACTTAACAGCTCAATAGGTAAGCAGCTAGTCTTCTCCAACACACTCCCATTGCACTTGGCTTGTCTTTTCTCAAGGCAACCCATTGCTTGAGAATCAGTGGCCAGTGTTGCCCAGTATCACCCATAAAATGCTTCTTACTGCTGACTATCTTTTGGAGTTCTGCCAAGTAGCTACCCATCTAAACTAGGTAGTCTAGTATTTTTTTTTCATTTTACAGAAATCGTTTAATTTTTCAGAATTAAGTTAAATATTTTCTACACATTCCAAGCACTTTTCTTCCCTTCCAGTATCTGTTCCTTTCTTTCCATCTGTTTGAAGTTGTGTGAACGCAATTATCCACCAAACTTTCTTGTAGATTGCCACTCTTCAGTGGTGTCTCTTTTAATTTAACCTCCCCTACGATTACACTCCTTCTCTTAGCCCAGGTAGATAGTGGGTGTACCTTGCTGACTGATCTGTGTGAGCCGGTTGGTAGTCTTTCTTCTTCTGGGATGACAGCTGCCTCCTTTGCCTGCTTGTTTATCTTTGTTCCCTTTGACATCAATCTGCCCCACAGTAGTGGTACTCCCGGAAACAGTACTCAGAAAGTTCCAGTCCCATGATCCGCCAAATAACCAGATTGACAGCATTTCACTAGGATGAGATTTAAAAAAAAAATTCGATTAGTCTTTATGGATTTGGATAGATAAATTAATATTTCAGAAGGTATAGTTATTGGTGACATTAGTAAAGAAAAACGTATTTGGAGATCATACATAGTTAATAAATGATTCTCTTTGGAGGAAGAATAAAAGTGATTTCTTTTTGACAGAGCTCAAAGTGTTATTAATTACACAGATGCTAATATGGTATCAGGGAACAGCATGGAAAGGCATGGAAATGCAATTTCTCACCTGGCTTGCATAAAATGGTGATGAGATGTTCACGTCAACATTTCTTTCCTCTGGTGCACATATCAGTGAACTTATCAGAAAACTGCAGGCAAAATTTGAAGCAAGGGAAAGTCTCGATCAATCATTAGTGCAGAATAGTCAGTAGGGCAATCGAGGAGCAGCAGAAAGACACCTGTTGACTACACTGTGCCTCTCATGTTGTGAGAGGCCACTCCAGCTGAAGAAGGTTTGAAAACTCAGGCTAGATACTGGAGGAACTCAGCCATGGCTTTTCTTCCATTCCCTGTGTGAGGGTGGTGGTAAAGGTATCTCCAATGCACCTGAGGGGCAAAGCACAATCGTGTTCCAACATTGCATCTCTGAGCCACAACCTAGTGGCTTCACTGATTTATACTTTATTCCTTTCCAAAGGCAGCAGAGTGTCAGAGGGCTTTCTTTTGTGTAGTACTGCAAAACTGGTTGTCAAACAACTTCCACTCATTTAATAATTTATCCCATTTTGTAGAAGAAAGGCAACTGACATGCAGTAAATCTACTCCATATTTAAATTACCGCATTGAACAATAACGAGAATGAAAAATCTGCTCCATTATTTAAAATTAAACATATATGAAACTGTTTTGTCCAAATTATCACCAAAGGCTGTAGTTTAAAAAGAGAACTGAAGCCCTGAGTGAATAAAAATGCCTAACGGTGCTTTGAAAGTGGCACTGGGATTATTTATTCTATTTTTTCTATACATAAGGAATTGAGCTAAATGAACAATGTTTAAGCATGTCAGAATTTCATCAATTTTGCATGAGCATTCTCAAATATCCTGGTGGGGGTAATTGCTTGCAAATACATTTAAACTAATGATATGTTATATCCTTACTTGATATAAAACTATTAAAAGATACGTTATTGCATTTGACAATGCCATGCAGCTGGGTCAAATCTTAATGACAGATCTCTGCATTTGTGAATTAAGATACACTCTGCTGGAAGCAAATATTTTGTAAAAATAAAAGCTATATACTATGTAAGTTTGACCATTTATCTAAAAGTTCTTTTTCTGTGTGTAGGATCCTGCAGGAGCTAAGAGAGAAGAACTTTGTCCCTCTTGTAGAATTGGAAAAGGACTCAAGGTACAAACGAGCCCTTCTTCCACCCCTTCATTCTGCCTTCCTCGGAAGAAGAGAGAGAGCTTGTGAAATCCACAGTGTGGTTTGAAAGACCCACTCAGAGTGTAATTTGCACACCTCCTATGCCGAGGTGACTGACATGCCTCAGATCAATTAGAGAAACTGGCCTTTTCTCCCTGTGAAAGCATGCACACAAAAGTGCACGTGCATGCGGGAACATGTGCACACACACACCACACACATATATTTATTTTCCAAGTGAATCAAAACTAGGCTAAAAAGAAATATTGGATGGGAAAAATAATTCAAGGGAAAAGATGAAATTTAAAAATCCTTAACCACAGAAATACTTTTGTAAAAGAAAATGTAACAATTTGACTGCAAGGAGTCTATGGCCCTTCACTTTCAGGGATACTGCCTTTATTCTTTTAGTCCATTCTTAGTTTTGCCTGAGGTCAGTAGAGAGAGGTTCCAGTATGTATCAGCTTGGGTTAATTTGTCTGGTCCTGTGATCAAAATCCCAGTGTGATTTCTCTTATTGACAAAGAGCTAAAATGCATATTAATTTGTTTCCAGTGCCAGGATTCTTGAGACTCCCAAGATGGATTGCGAAGCAGGCATTAGTGCTTATACGTGATTACAGAACCAGAGGAGCTGGCCTGGCATCCCACTGCAAGTCAGATGATGTTATGATTACAAGGAAGTATTGATATACTTCCCTAATTGTTTCTTAGGACTTTGGTTTCTATTTATGATGTCATTACAAAGCTATGCATTATCTACATAATCGCCAAGGCAAAGACTCTCATGAAGGAAAATGCATCCTGCTGAGATAATGCTGTATGCTGCTGATATACATCCAAAGGCACATGCGTGGTGCTGAAATAATAAGAGCGTGGAATAATGATGCATTCCTGCTCCCATCATCACAGAAAGCTTTCCCCAGACTATCAGTATTTCTGACTTAATTGATCTGTGAGCGATGAAAGGATTTCAGCAAATGGATAACTTTGGGGCCAATCCATACGCAGAACAGCTTCTGTCAGTATTGGCCTAAAGAAGGCCAGCCACTCTGCAGATGCTGAGATCTGCCCATGTAGAAGGTGCTTTGAATCTCTCGGCACGTCTGTGTACCGTTGTATGAGCATGTATGAGAATCTACTCCCCCACACACCACCACCTCTTGGCTGATGGCTTATGGTGCACCCCCCCACACACACCACNCCACACACACCACCACCTCTTGGCTGATGGCTTATGGTGCACCCCACACACACACCACCTCTTGGCTGATGGCTTATGGTGCACCCCCACACACACACCACCTCTTGGCTGATGGCTTATGGTGCACCCACACACACACACCACCTCTTGGCTGATGGCTTATGGTGCACCCCCCCACACCACCACCTCTTGGCTGATGGCTTATGGTGCACCCCCCCACACACACCACCACCTCTTGGCTGATAGCTTATGGTGCACCCACACACACATCACCACCACCTCTTGGCTGATGGCTTATGGTGCACCCCCCCCACACCACCATCACCTCTTGGCTGATGGCTTATGATGGTGAAAACTAAAAGGAAGATAAACTTGCCTCTGGGGCAAGAGGAAGATAATTTTTTTCAGGAGCTGACTCTTCACAGAGTGAAAAAATCACGTATTATTGTCACTTGGTATTACATATATATGGAATTCTCTCCTTGGCTTGGCAGCCCAGCATGAGATAGAACAGTACAATATACCTTTACTGCAAGGTTTGCAGTTACATGGTAATTCTGATACATATCCTCGCCTTTCTTTAAAAGGTACATAGGCTCTGATTTTCAACATCATTGAAGATTATTACAACTTCACTTCATAACATACTGTAAATTTTATTATAAAGCACCAGTTCCTGGGCTCCTAAGAACAATCTTAGGCAAGAGTGCCCTATACTTCTTACTCTTTCCATAATGCGAGGGACCTAATGAGGCTCTTTATGCAAATTTTCCAGTTATCAGGTAAAACCTTCACATAGAAAATCTGTCACATGTTGTAAAATTTCTTTATGTTATCAGACGCTATGATGACGCAGAACACAGCCAACAGAGGATCTTTGAAACCCTTCATAAAACTGTATTCCATCCCAATATCAGAGAGGCCTTGGAAATTCCACCACTCTGAAGATGCCGGTTTGTAATTAGCACGGTGCGGGCTTCTCTGCCCTCTGAAACTATAATGTTAATTACAAAAATTACACTGTGTTTAAAAGTGCAATCAAGAGACTCCGCTGCACAAAGGGAATCTTGGAACCTCTTTTCACACTTTGAAGCCAGGTCATAATGTAGCCCATAAAAAGGAGGCCAAGCCTCATTCCCTTTTAAAGGCTTCAGAAGACCAGAGAGGCAATCTCAGCGAGAATAAGTTCTACTGAGCTCCATGGCGCCATAATGAACAGTGTTCTACCTGGAGCAAGGGAACAGGCAAAAGGAGAAAATGTGCTGAAAAATGATGGCCGCCCCACATTCAGCTTGACTGCTGTCAACATTAACGCCCAGCTTGGGTCGATGCTGGGCCAATTCTGGAATCACTTGCTTGGTCCTGGTGGCTGCTGGCTCTCAAGGCGGGGCGCGGGTCTAGTCTATGTATGCAGCGTTGATGAGACAGACTGGGGTAGATTTAGAACTACTTTTGTACTTCATTCGGAACAGACCACAATTAAGACACATTGGAACAAAAAGCAAGTTAGGCCAGGAAATAAGCCTCACCTCAAACTTCCATGGGGAGGGGAGATCAGTTATAAAATGACAGTGATGATATTTTTGGGTGATGTAATTGGGGGACCCAGGCAACATGGGGGTTCATAAAATGAGCCAGTAGTTGGTTAGTTCAAAGTGGGGTTTTTATACTAGTGTGTCAAACACTGGGCAGGAAATAGGAGCTCGGAATTTCCCTTTCCTGTCTCCAACAATGTGACATTTAGCAAATTATCTAAATTCGTGGGCTTTCAATTTTCCCATCATAATAGTGAGCACAACACAGGTCTGAGGAAATTATGATCAAATTATCTGAAACTATTACTGAAAGCAAACCTACTCAGTAGTTTGTACGGCAGTTACCACGTACACCTTGATCCTTCGCTGGGCCCCAGGAACTGTAGGAACCTATACCAACTTTGGAGCAAGTTCTTTCCTTCACTTTGGTACCAGTGACATTTTGACACCCTCCTCCCGCTCCAACCTCAAAATCTCAGAATGAATCTTTATTTGGAAAAGATGAGTCCTTCCAGATGTGACGTCACTAGCGGCCTCCATCCAAGATGACTTACGGATTTAACAAAGAGAAAG
Organism: Ellobius talpinus; assembly: GCA_001685095.1. NCBI lineage: Eukaryota > Metazoa > Chordata > Mammalia > Rodentia > Cricetidae > Ellobius > Ellobius talpinus. The sequence continues at coordinate 17,815 of LOJH01009030.1, forward strand.
ACAAATGTGGGCGCACAGGCAGAGGTACACACGGAAGTCAGCACTAAAGCGCAGTGGGTGCAGAGGCGAAGCTACATGCGGAAGTCGGCACTAAAGGGCAGCTTACCCATGGATCAGCACAAGAGGAAGGCCAGAACAGATTCCGCAGACTCCTGAAGGGCCAGCCTGTTGCTCCCTTTTCTCACACCTTTAGCCTCAGCCCTTGCAGGACCTCGGGTCAGTTCCTACTGCTTCGGCCTCAGCGGTGCCACAGCTGCACTAGAAACTAACACCAGCTGAAACTGAATGTCTCTTTCTTTAGGTCATTTTGCTTTGAAAAGCCTGGTCTATCTTATTTCCCGTTCAGATACACCTACAAGCTAATGTGGGGTCCTTTAGGTCCTTATCTTTGGACACAAAGTTTTTCTCAAATCACTTTTCCAGCGGGGATCTTCATGCTCACGCTCAGACACCAGAAGCCTACTTTCCTAGTTCTTGCCTTACTTTAATTTTCCTTACAGGATAGGCCAGTGTGTGAAATTCCCACTGTCTCGGTGGTGGTATTTTTTTAGGGTCTAAACTGAGAAACCGCCCTCTCATTGTGAAATGGAACCAGAATGAAGAACATTAAAGAAGTGCCCAGAATAAAATCAGGCTGGGAACCTGGCTCTTCCATGAATCTTCTGGGGACCAAGAGAGTATTCTAGAGTCTCAGGAGGCAGAAATAGTTGCTCTAGAAAGATATTTATACCTGAGATAAAATGTTTTGTAAACCCCAGGAAGGGATCTTAACACCCTCTGCTGTGCCCCTTCTAGCCTCTGACAAGAGCTTATGTCCACTCATGGATATAGATGCTCACTAAACACATCCTAAATGGAGGATTTCAACTGTTTGGGGGCAGGTTTGTATTTTGTATACTTTATCCATTTTATTTGCAAACCCTTCAGATATGCCTTTCGTGGGTGTCCATAACATCTCAGTTGGTAGCCGCCTAAAGCCTTTCCATCCAGGGAATTTGGGATTCTCTGGCTCGTGAAAAGCCTGGAGTTGCTAAGCACAGCGATTTTGTACTCAGGAGCACCCATGTGACTCCTGAGCTGGGGCACTTTACTTAATCCATTCTTCCATTTACAAATAAGTTTTCTCGTGAAGTCTAATGTGCAGACTCCTAACACTACCCAATAAATTACCACCCTGACCTTTTGCAGAAATATTGAAACAGAATTAAAGGTGGGAGAGAGAATTTCTTTCCCCATTCTCCTCCCACCCCACCCCCAACCCCAAAGTCTTAGGCAGCATGCAGTAAGCTGTCCATTGGCCTGGGCTATTTGGCCTATGTGTCTGGAAGAATTCCCTTTTTCCTCCTCCATCTTCTACCTGCCTGACTCGTTACAGAACCAGACAGTTTACATATGTGATCCTTCCTATTTAGAAAATTAATGGTGTTTTCTGGCTCCAAATCACAGCTTGTGGTGCTCTGCAGGCGATGAAAAACTTGGCCAGCTTCAGCAGCAAGGCAGCCATTAGAAAATTAACCCTTGGTGACCAAGGAGCAAAGGTAGGCGAGCAGGGTCCTGGAGACGTGGCAGGCTGTAGCTTTCAGGTGTCGATACATATGTTAGCCATGTAGGAACAGCACACACAGGGCCCCCTGAGAGCTCCTAGCTAGCATGTTTGTGGCTGCCCACTGCAGAGAGGGCACGGACATAGCTCTTGGCAGCCAATGCAACCAATATGCCACGCTTTTTATTAGAGCTCAGGAGAGCACCCAGAGCCGAGCTTTGGAATCCCAGCCATCACTGTCTTGGCTGCACCTGATTAAAAGATGTGCCATTCATCGCCATCCCTGCATGCCTCCATTTCACACCCCCGTGCTGTGCTCTCCCTGCCTGCCTCAGGAAATGGCTGACCTCAGAAAGACAGATCATAAAAGCCAGGGGAGAAACTTAAAGTGATTAATTCCACATTAACTTCAATCTCCTTTGCTTGCTTGCTTTCTGAATCCCACCCCCACCCCAACATATTTTAATATGTGGTTTGGATTTCTCTTTCCCTTTCTCTCTCTGTGTATGTCCGTTTGTCTGTCTGCCTGCCTGCCTGCCTGCCTGTCTGTCTGTCTGTCTGTCTCTCTCTCTCTCTCTTAAGGACACAAGGGTGGTCAGGGGAAATGACTTAAAATTTCAAGTCTAGCTTTGAAATTGTGATTTTCTGAGGGTAATGTAACTTGGGCCATTGTTATAGTTTTCTCTTTCACAGACCGCACAGAGCCATGGATTGTGAAATTTCGTATCTAGCATGGAATTTATCCCTCATAAATATAAATTTCCTCTGTCCCATTCCAATGGAACCAGTAACACTCACCCCTAAATCCAATGGGCAGGGCTGCACCTTTCTGTAGTCACCTGTTAAACAGTTGAAGTACAGGGACTCTAGAAGCCATTAGTCCTGGCTCTTGAAGCCACCACCAAGAGAGAAGCGGGAAGCCAGCAGTGCAGCCAGCAGAAGGAACAGGAGCTGGAGCCTTTCTCACCATTGCTCACACACCTAGCATGCAGTCCTGAAGTGGGATTTTATTTTTAGGTTCCTGGTAGAAGAAAACACAGCTGCTTATTTTACTGCTCCTGAAATGCCTGCTCCACGGCATTCAGAGAAATCAGGCTATATTCATCTCTAACATTGTGTAACAGCCGCCTTAATACAAACAGGGGTAAATAACAGTGGCACATTAATTACTCCTTTCTAGTTTACTTTGACAAAATTGTACTAAAATGAAAACTAATATAATTATAGATGATGCATTTTCAATTAGCCTTTGTTAATACTATTAATAAGATTAATAATATATCCTAAAATGTCAATATGCTTGTCTAAATAATATTTTTAAATCACCCTTTCAGGTTACAGCATCAAACATTAAGGCACACAGACTTAATTACATGTGCTCATCAACAAAGTTAAATGGTTCGCATCCCTCCAGAGTGGCAGGGACAGAGAGGCAGGCCCCTAGCCCGTCTGCGGGCTCACCTTTCTTAGCAGTCTGCCTTGTCTGTCGACATTAGCATTTATGGAGAGACCGCAGCTATCTTGGCTCAGGGCTCTGCACAGTTCCACCTAGTGAGGGCTATTCATGGTACAGCTTATTCTCTAATCCATACACATATAAATGACCTCTTTCTGAACTGGATGATAAAATGTGGCTTTTTCCCCCTTTATAATTTTAATAATATACAGCACAATGGTGACTGGTGTTAATGTATAGAATTAATTGCCCCAGTGAGACATTTCTTCTGAAAAAGCAATAATAGCTGGATTCTCCTTGAGATGTGAAAAACCCTCTGGTATACTAATAAAATGAAAAAGGTTCACAAAATAATATCCTAAATAATTGGGTTCCCTGCTCCAAAGGACCCCATGTAGTTCCTCTTAAGTGTTCTAAAAAATGGCGATTATTCCTTGAGATTTAATAAATCATAATTGAAAAAAAATCAGTGAGAATGACACAGTGCAATCTCATCCATATCTTCATTAATGTTTCTAAAGGTGAAATTGTTTGCACTTCCTTAATAGTAAGAAGAACATAAATTTTGGCAGTAAACAATATTGTTTACTTGGTTGATAACATCTTGGTTACATGCCCAGTCATTCTCACCGTGTGTGTGTGTGTGTGTGTGTGCGTGTGTGCGTGTGTATGTGTGTGTGTGTGCGTGTGTATGCATGTGTGTGTGTGTGTATGTTTATCATTAAACTTTTCAACAGCCCAAATCTACTGGCCTCTTTCTCCCCAGAAACTGAGAAACTGCATTCTCCTACTGTTCTGCATTCATTATCAAATTAGTGTCTTTTGAATAGACGTGTGTGTGTGTGTGCGCGCGCGTGTGCGTGTGTATGTGTGTGTGTGCGTGTGTATGCATGTGTGTGTGTGTATGTTTATCATTAAACTTTTCAACAGCCCAAATCTACTGGCNTTCTGCATTCATTATCAAATTAGTGTCTTTTGAATAGACGTGTGTGTGTGTGTGCGCGCGCGTGTGCGTGTGTATGTGTGTGTGTGCGTGTGTATGCATGTGTGTGTGTGTATGTTTATCATTAAACTTTTCAACAGCCCAAATCTACTGGCCTCTTTCTCCCCAGAAACTGAGAAACTGCATTCTCCTACTGTTCTGCATTCATTATCAAATTAGTGTCTTTTGAATAGACGTGTGTGTGTGTGTGTGTGTGTGTGTGTGTGTGTGTGTAAGGTGGGGGCACAAAAGTGTTCTGTCTGGATAAATATTTCCATTCCTGCAGCATGTCTCCCCACTTTCCAACATAAAGGCTTAACCAGACTGAAAAAAATCTTCCACTGCTGGCTTTGCTTTTTTCCCCTCCGACTCATTTGAACCTGTTTATTTTCTTCTTGTAATGCAATAAAATTACAAAAGGAAAAAATGAAAGAGAGAAAGAGAGAAAGGCAGCGGCTGAAAAGGAAGAGCAATGGAGAGCGTGGGGGAAATGCAAAGGGAACCGAGGACAGAGCAGGGGATGGCAGAGCGACAGGATGCTGGAGATAGTTGTCCCAGCTACGAGATAAAAGCTACATTACATGAAATTAATGGAGGCTGTCTGAGACATACATGAATCACAGTTTCACCACTAAGAAACCCGCACAAAAGAATAAAGAAATCTGAGTACTAACTACATCTTCAAAGGTCTCCTATTTACCCAGCTATACTGGGTACTGACACAAGTGGAGGGAAATATAAGGAAAAAAAAACACTGCTGTGATCGAATGAATGCGACCATATGAGCTATATTGGAGCCGTATGCATCCTATTTAGCTGATATCAAACACAGTTTAATGAAAGTTAAATAGTTTCTGAGGAGTGCATGAGCTGGAACAGATTAGATTCCACCGAGGGGTCTCTCAGCATATTGTCGCTCACATGTATTCCCTGCTCAGGGCTGCTACAATTCCAGCACTCCATTAGCAATACACAAAAGACTTATGCAGATAGCGGGCATAAGCTCCCACCGCCATGTTGGGAAATAAAAAAACACACACACAGGCACTCGCACACACGGACGAAGGTTTTGTTCAATGTGTTCATCTCAAAATAGATCTCTGTCATTCAAAACTGATAAGAGCTTTTGTGGAGAGGAGGAAGTAGCTGCCTATATTTTGAGAGAGAAATCTGCAAACCGCCTTCAGAAAAAGAGATTGCACGAGGCACATAATGAGAGTTTGGTCTCTCAGAGGACAATGACCTCGGTGAGGATGATGCCCTTTGATCTGCAAGCTACATCTGGTCCATAGGTACTGCTGCTACCACCCCACCCCCAAGAAGTTCCAGGGGTGCCTGCATCTGCAGATCTCCTTGCGTGGTATATCTGTAGCAGCTTCTCACTTTAAAAATGTATACCCTTTCCATAAATCCTGCTGATCAGCCTGCCTATCTACACAAGCGATTGTCACAAAAAAGAGACAGGAATTGCAATTAATAATTTCATTACTTGATGAAGATTTTTTCTTTTTAACTTTTCCATGATTAGGTTGTTCATGAGCTTTGTCCACCTTCTTTGTCCTGCACCCAAGATTCCATCTTCACAAAGCTGACTGTTTCTGAGCACACAGCACAGTGGTCTTAATTCAGTTATAAACAGGACTAGAAATGGCTGAATAGCAAGCATCACTTGCTTCTTTCACATGTAGGGAAAAAAAATCCCTTTCAACCTAGGGCTGCCCACATTTTTACTAGCTCATAATCACAGTCAAACTTTGCTGACTGTTTCCCCTTGCCTTCCCTATGCTAGACTGCACTATAAACATGAATCATGAGTGCTCTATACTTGAAGAACTGCCATCTTGCCCAACGATTCTCTACTTGGAACAATTTTGAGCCTAACTCTATGCACAAATGGTCTTTAGGATACTATTTGGTTAGTCTCACTGTGAGAATGCTACTGGCATCTAATCAGGGATGCTGTCACTGTCCTACAAAGGGACAGTGTCCTGTGCCCACAGCAAAATACTGTCTAGTTCCAAATGTCAATACTGTTGCCATCTGGAGGGGTGATTCATGCTGAGGACACACAATGTGAGTGTACAGGTGAGGCTTGGAGCTCTAGTGAGCTGCTACCTGTGCCTGGGGATGACACAGTGTGTGTTTCCGGTAGGAGCCAGGGACTGAGTGAGACTCTTGTGGCATTTTGCTTCAACTTGGGAAAATTAAGGGAAATCTAAAATAATATGCTTTTAAAGACATTTTGCCACCAGGAGCAATGGTTTAACTTTCAGGAAAGCCTTTCTTCTTTCTTGGCTGCCTGAGGTTAGGGGACAAGGGTTCTTTTGTAAGTTCAGCCAAAGAAAGCAAAAGCAGACATCAGCACACACATGTCCTGCACCCCTTCTCAGTGCTGAGGAGGAGAGTCTTCTCAATACTATTTGAGGCGTCCAAAGAGGGGTGGAACATTCTTAGTCATTTCTCCTTCTCTCTGTGTCCTTGCCTGATCGCTCCTAGGAAAAAGCATGGTCCCTATTGAGGACAAGGTCATTATCTATTTAGAGTATCCTTCCAGGTGTACTAGGCAATTGGTTCTGTTCCTTCATTTTGGTTCTTAGATGCAATGTCATTAAGAATCAGAGCAGGTGATGAAGTTTGGAGGTGTTGCTCAAGATTTTCCCATGGTCCCCGTGTCAGAAAAATGTATCACTGTGTTCTGTGTGGTATTTTGGCAGAAGTGCTGCAAACACCTGGAGCTGGTTTCATTTGGTGGTGACAGGACGGAGGCTGCTGTCCTGTGTGGTGGTATCAACCAGTCACAATACTCATACAAATGTTGATGGACATGCCCTTTGCTTCCTCTTAGATTTGTGCTGCTCAGATAATTGGGAATATAACATCCATGTGACTGGAAGCTGGAGCATAATTTATAATGAACTGATAAGCAAAGTTTATCTACTATGACTAATAATCATAATGTAGTAACGATGATGTCAGTCATAATAAGAAACTAATTAGAGTGGAAAACAATATTTCTCCTTAAGAAATCTTACCTAGCAGAGAAAATAAAGACATGGAGTTGGCACAACGTGTACTAACTCATTTAGTACAGCAAACCCAAGTCGCAGCACTTGCAGGGAATGATTGATTGACCTCAGAAATAATTCATGTGGAAAGTAATTGATCGAGAATAACGCTCAGCCCCACTTTTACCTGTGAAAACGGGAGTTGGATGCTGTTGTATGGAGTAACCCAAAGCAATTACTTTCTAAGAAACAACTTCTTACCGGTTCTTAAGTGCAAGTATCGGTTGGCCTGAGCATTGAGTGGAGAGCAGGCTGGCTGCAGTAGACTCCTTTTCTGCTGATTGGCAAGGCTTGGGGATATTCTGGAGAGAGTTCTAACGCTGTGCTGTAAGAATTCGAGATTGCACGCATTTTGCAGCAGTTTCCCTTCAACCTGAAGGTGGCATTAGTAGTAAAAATGTATTTTCTCTCCTTGTTGAGAAAATATGCAGCAATGGAGTGAGGGGGAGCCGTAAAGGGACTTCACAGCATGACTCAATTAGAGGAGCAAGCCCGATTCATTGCAGATGGCTTTTTGCTATGTTTAATAATCCAGGGAACGCAACGATCCAAATCCAGAAATAGTAAACTACAATCCTTATAGGAATTGAAAAATCTGGGGAAGTATTTTTTTTCTTCTTTCTCTTGAGTTTGGAATAAAAGCGCACGTCTATATGCATGCATACACACATGTCTTTGTGATTCCGTCTCCATGTGGGAGGTCAAGCCTCTGAACACTGGGAACAAACTCTGTTCTTTACTTACAGGGCGAGAACTGAGAACCGAAACTCAACCAAGTATCCTTGAATCTCTGTGAAGCCAACCACTCAAGAGTCTGTCTCGTTACTTCTGTGTCCAAATCCTAGCCCGGCGAGACTGAGGGATGCTTTCTGGCGGTTCGCACAGTGGAGCTGGTTCGTCAGAACTTCATGGTGCTTCTGAAACTTTCAGCCGTACAAGCCAGGAGAGAAATCTTTGACCTGCTCATAGCAAAGTGCTTGGGTTACAGCTTTCTGGGCAGCGTCTTCGCCGCTGCCCTTTCCAGCGCATTGCCGTTCCCACTAGTTGCATTTGGACTGGGACATGAAACCCAGGAGATGGCTCTGCTAGTAAGGTGCTTGCCGAGTAAGCGCCTGAGTTTGAGGCCCTTGAGCTGTGGAGAGGAAAACCTGTTTTAGTAGCACACACTGTGATCCCACCACTCTGGAAGCAGAGACAAGCGACTCCCTGGCTCTCACTGGACTGTCGGCCTATTCTCCTTAGCAGAGCCCTAGGCCTGTAAGAAATCCTTCCTCAAAAAAGCCAAAATGGACTGCTCGTGAGGCAGACGCCACAAGCAGAGTTCTGACCTCTATATCCATGCATGTCTGCAACGCCTGCCTCCCAGTCACAGGTTTCCTGAAATCACTGTAAAGCTTCATCACCCCTAAGTTACCATTTCCTTTCCCGAGAATCCTCACTTTCCAATGTTGCTTTGTTCGTTCCTCTGGTCCCTTCCCAATGGATCTTTGAGGATTTTGTTCAGTTCTGAAGACCACTATCGAATGCCAGAAATAATTTTCCAGTCATGAATCCATTTCCTCAAGATCTTTCTGGACAAACTTACACGAAGTTCAACATAACAGCAAATAAGTAACGGCTCGCACTTTCACTGAGCCTGCCTGCACTAGTGCCCATGCCCCCCTCTCTCATGAGGTACTGCCAAGCATTTCGGCGGCTCTGGCTCCAGGCCCAGGAACTCCGCCTTCCACAATTCTTTTTGTGAGGAAAGGCACCATTGCCTGCATCTCTTGCCGCTCTTAGGCAACCACTGCATTTTCTGATATCCTCTTCAGTAAGCAGCTGAGGCCCTGGAGGCACCCAGCAAAGCTATGGGAAGGTGATGAAGCTAGCCCTTCTGTTTGCTGCTAGCATTTGCCATCACAAGGTTGGAGAGACTTCAAGAATTGTGTTCCGTGTCCAAAGGATCAAGTTGTGCACAACACATGGCTGCTGCACTAAACACCCTTGTCCGTCAAGCTCTCCTCAGATCTTCAAGACAAGTGTAACGGTGCTGTGGTGGGGTCAAGACCAACTACTTTCAAAACACACTACAGTGCTGGGCTGCGGCTTCCTGTCTTGGACATGATCTGGGTGGGAACCCCATTCAGTGCATGTGGCCCACGATGCTGAACTCAGATTCACAGCACTCAAAGCTACCACTCTCCATTGTGTAGTTTTCTTTTCCTTCTACTAAATCTTCCTGAGAACAGAGACACTACATTTCCTTTAGTCTGCTCGTCTTAACTCTAGATCATGTGTTTTTGTTTTTTCAAAAGAGATCCCCTAGTAGCCATACTGATCTAGAATATTATCTAAGGCAAAATAGAATGCTTTGACCTTCATTTTTTATTAAATAAAATCCTTTAAAAGGGAGTTTTCTTAGTAAATTGTAACACTATCATTGAGATGTAATATGCTGAAGCCGCAATATGAAGGAATTTTTATGAGTTCTTTGGGGGTAACTAGATTATGCAGATGGAGCCTTCATAGTGAATTAAATATCCCTATGAGAGCCTTGGAGCCTACTTCCCCTTCAGATTGGGTAGAGGCCCTCACAGGAACCTAACCATGTTGACACCCTGAGTTTGAACAGTCCAGCCTCCAAAATTCCGAAGTACATATTTTGTTTAGTTGTTTTGAGACAGAGTCCCACTATGAAGCCTGAGCTGGGCTCAAACTGGTAGCAATTTGCAGTAACGAGGCAGCTTGTTTCATTCCCGGCTGCTCAGCACCAAAATAATCACACAGAAACTGTATTAATTAAATCACTGTTTGGCTCATTAGTTCTATCTTCTTATTGGCTAACTCTTATATTAATTTAACCCATTTCTATTAATCTGTGTATTGCCACATGGCTGTGGCTTACCCGGTAAAGTTTCCAGCATCTGTTTCCAGCGGCTCCGTGGCTTCTCTCTGACTCCGCCCTTCTATCTTTCAGCATTCAGCTTAGTTTCCTCCGCCTAACTAAGTTCTGTCCTGCTATAGATCCAAAGCAGTTTCTTTATTCACTAACCAATAAAAGCAACACATAGACAAAAGGACCTCCCACANTAATTTAACCCATTTCTATTAATCTGTGTATTGCCACATGGCTGTGGCTTACCCGGTAAAGTTTCCAGCATCTGTTTCCAGCGGCTCCGTGGCTTCTCTCTGACTCCGCCCTTCTATCTTTCAGCATTCAGCTTAGTTTCCTCCGCCTAACTAAGTTCTGTCCTGCTATAGATCCAAAGCAGTTTCTTTATTCACTAACCAATAAAAGCAACACATAGACAAAAGGACCTCCCACACCAGCAATTGTCCTGTTTTAGGCCCTCAGTCCCTGGGATTGCAGACATGTGCCACTATATCTTGATGACTTAGCTATTCCAGGCACCACACTCTGTGGTATTTTGTTACATCACAGTCAAGAAAGACACATGGATAAAGGATGCTCCACAATTGGCTCTGTATTTCAGGATTTCCTTAAAAATCACATGAAAACAAGGCATTGGAAACCTGGACACATGATTGACGTGGTCTAAATCATATAACAGTAACTCTGGACTTGATTCTGTTTGACTCTACAGATGTATACCAGAGGCACCCCAAATTGCTCCAAGCCACATGCTCCCAATTTCCTCTAAAATATATACACATACATGGATACACACATAGACTTGTGCACACATACCTCTTTGAACACACAAAATTCAATCTGATTACTCACTTGTAAATTCTAAGAACCATTCTGAAGAGTTTCATGATTACAAAGCATTTAAAACTTCATACCCTTAGAGCAGAGAATAAGCCACTTGGCTGAGTTACAACTTTCGTATCTCACAATCATAAACCATCAGAACATGCTACACATTTCATAATGATGTCATAACGAAGGAACACCCTGACCAACACAAACTGATGCACACACAGGTGGCTGTATCTGGTTAACTGTTGCTCAAAACATCTATATTAGCTACAGAATGCACAGCAAAGCTCAGGAGTTAACCCAGCTTGGGTTGGGTGGGATACCTGCATTTGCAAAGAGAAGCTCATACTCCTAGGAAGAACATATCTGTGGGGGTGAAGCTTTTCTGGGTGGTGGTATGTTGGGATTTACCTCACTTTTTATGAGAATATTTGTTTCACTGTTTGACAGAACAAATCAAGACAAAGAGAAATGGTTGTTTTATAAAAGTAAAAATAAAATAAAAGGAAAAAAACAGATGTTCAGAGTAGGTTGTGCATGGAGAGGAATCCTCTAGGAGAGGTGGAAGGTGGAGAGTGCTTTGGATCCTGCTACCTAAAGATTCAGTGAAAGGGATTAAGACTTATCCCTTCCTTTCTCTCTGGCTTCCTCTTTCTTTCCTCACTCCCTCCTTTCCATCTTTCCTTCCCTTTTCTCTTCCTCCCTCCTTCCCTTCTTTCATTTCTTGTGTGTGTGTATGTGTGTGTATGTGTGTGTGTATGTGTGTGTGTGTGTGTGTGTG
>LOJH01009030.1:33457-50650 GCA_001685095.1 Ellobius talpinus
ACCAGGGCCCAGTGATTCCTGGTTTTCATTCCTCCAATTCCTTTTGTAAACACATCCACTGCAGTGTTTGCTGTGGTGATTTGCTCTGTTGAAAATCAGCAGACCCAGCCTTACTTTGTGATCTTATTTGGACCCTTCCACAGCATTAGCCTCACCAACAGACCTCCTCCCTTCAAGAAACTCCAGAGTGCAGAAGCTTGTTAAACATGGAAGGATCTAAGATGTTGTGGGTTCACTTTTCTTACTTCAGGCTTTGCTGAGTGGCTTCTTCCCTTGGGTGCAACATACTCTCTCCCTAACCCCAAGAGTCAACGCTTCCTGAATTCTGGACAATCCTACAAACCTCTTTGTCACTAAAGAAAGCAAAGACTAGAAATGTTTGTGGGGGAATTTGATTTGGAAATAACAGGTACCCTTTCTGAAGGTATGTCTGGATGGGAAGAACTGCTTTTCTGTCAAAAGGTTCTGAGGCATAGTTCCCATGGATTCTCTGGCAGACGGTAGAACACAAGAATGTGTTGCCCCAACCTTGGTCCTCTGTTTGGCATCCACCATGTTACACAGTTGTTACCAACTGCTTTAGCGACAGCCGTAAAACAAAGTTTGCATTTAGAGCGTGTACTCTGAGCCTAGGCTAGTGAGCAAGTGCCATAGGAGTGGAGCTCTCCAGGGACCTTCCAGACCATTCTGCAAAGACTCCTGTGGCCATGGGACTCGAATCTGCCCATTTCTTCCCCTGGCCATGGACCTGCTACTTTTTTTTTCTTCCTTGATAGTGAGCCTTTTGTTTTAAGGACAATGGCACAATGGAAATAAGATAAAACGGTCAGAGTTCTTACCATGACTTAGCTGGGTTTTGTTTGTTTGTTTTGTGGATAGTTTTTTTATGGGGGTCTTTATTATGCTACTTTCACTGATATTATTCTCAGAAGTCATCGGCTATTTCAAGACAAAAGGAAGATTTGGGTAGTCTCAACTACAGGAGAATTCTCAGAGTTGCCACTGATAAGCCCCTCAACTATCTGAGAGCTGAAATTAGTGGGAGGTTAGACACTAAGTCTGAGAAAAGTCTTAAGTGTAGCGCAGTAGAACAAATGGAAGGAAATATCAAAAAACCTAGCCAAATGGGACAGTCTGCGGCACAGGTCGCATCCAACAGAGGTGAAAAGTGGAGGCACAGGCCTAAAATACAAATGCAAATTACAAATGAAGCCCTGTGAGTCTCAAGGAAAGCAAGAGAAACTGATGTCTGTTATGGTGAGACTCTCCAGAGCCAAGGACAAAGAAGATACCGTGCCCTTTCAGTTACCAAAACCAATTGCTTTCAAAGGAGCCACAACATGACTGGCTGCCAAAGCTATGGAAGTACCAGAGCATGGAGGTGTCATTTTCAAAGAGAAGAAGGGAAAAAGGTTAGCTCAATGCTTATCGTGATGGAAACGCCCTTCTGAAATGAAAACATTTTCAGGAAAAAGCAAAAGTCTTCATTTGAAGAGTATTTTATTTTAGAAAAAAAAGGAAATGGCCTATTGTTTGAAGAAAGAAGCTAAATGAGTTTTGAAAGTTAAACATATGGGTGAATCTAAATAAATATTGACTGCAAAAAGTAAATAAAATGAATAACATATTTTGTGGGTTTTACCCATAAGCAGATAAGACTCACACAATTAAAAGACAGCGGAAGCTCGCCAGATGTGGGAATGATAGATAAGTGGCCTTAAAATGCTTTTTAGTCCTTGAAATGCTGAGAAAAGGTGAAAGTAGCATCTTTTGTTGGGTTTTTATGAGTCAAAATGTATAGTGTAATATCTAGTGTAAGTAGTAAAATAAAATTATAAAAAGGAACAGCCAAGGGAATAAAAGGAAGAAACAAAATAGCCAAACAAACAAAAATAAATACTTCAGTGATCAAAAAAAATCAGACAAAAAGGAAGAATTCAAAAAGAAGTGAGGCAATGTTAAAGAAAAAATGATGATTTTTGGATATAAAGATAAATTGAATTAGTTATCATATTAATGTATAGCTGTCTATAATAAATGTTCCCAGACAAAACTGTCAGGCTAAAATAAATAAATAATGCCCATCTAAATGCCAGTGAAAAGAAACTTTAAATATAAGGGTGAGATAGAAAGCAAAGGAATAGAAAATTCAAAACCAAAACAAGCTAGGTTGTGTAACTATATTATTATCGGACAAAAACTTGCAGACAAAATCATTTAGAGTGATTAAAGAGGAGACATCCCAGTGGCAAAAGGTTCTATTCACTGGGCAGAAAGAACATAATTTTAATTTTCTATGGTCATCCAAAAACAACTTCAAATATATAAAGCACAAATAACTAACAAAACTGAGGTGAAATCTATAAACATAATAGTATGCGTTAACATATTTCCCTCATTAACTAATAAAACAAAGTGTAGAGTGAAACAGCAGAGTATGGACCATTTGAAAACACAATTAACAAGCAAGACATGATGGATCTAGAATATGTGTCCCACATCTGCAGGGTATGAATTTATATGAAGCACACATGAAACAGTCACCAAAATAGATCATCTGCTGATTCATATAGAAAGTCTAAACACATTTCAAAGGGCTGCAGTCATGCTGAGTGTGTTCTCTGGCCACAGAGCAAATTAAGCTACAAAACAAAAACAAAAGATAACTAGGAAATTCCCATGTGTTTGGAAATGAAGAAGTATATTCTAAATAGATTTTTGAGTCAAAAAAGAAATTACAGAGGAAATTAGAAATTTCTTTGAAATGAATGATAGCAAAAATACCACGACGTGCAGATTGCAGCTGAAGACATCCAGAGGGATAATTACAGAGTTAGTGGAATATATAAGATAAAGATGAAAATGATGTGGGCATCAATCTAAAGAAATCAGGAGTAAAAGAACCAAGGAAAACCCGAGGAACTCAGAAGGAAGAAAAAGTATAAATACAGCGCAAATGAAAGAGTAGAAAACAGATTTGCAACAGAGCCCATTCTTGACGTTCGCTGGGAATGTTCAGTGAAACCAGCCAATCAAAGTTTCACCAATACAACTGATGAGAAGGGAGAGCAGACAGCCAAAGGCCAAGAATGAAAACAAACACTGCTAAAGGTCTTACAAGCAATAGTGTCACATTCAGAGTAACTAAACCAGACACTTGAAACTACACCTTGTGATGAAACAATTCTTAAACAAACATTCCTACACTAAAAGGAATTAAGAATAGAAAACTAAGAGGAATTAAGAATAGAAAATTCAAAGTTAATAAAAGCCAGACGAGAAGGACTTTCTTGTTAAAAGTCTCCTATGAAGAGAGGCACTCTGGTCAGCCTCTTAAAGAGGTCTACCCCCTTCCTTCTCTGTGAGAAAATGATAACTGTCTTACCCATCCTTTAGAATACTAAGTAAACCTGGGAGTCGCTGTGTACCAAAGCTCACAGGAAAAACACAAATAGGAAATACTTGGGCAAACGTTCTTCAAAGACGCACATGCAAACCTGGACAAAATAAGAATATACTGGGCAGAGTGCTCAGCAAAAAAACACTAACCTTTGTGACAAATTTAGTCCCATTCCAACCACTCAAAACTTACTTAATGCTGAAAGTGAACACAATCCACCTCATCACCAGAGAAAAGAAAACAAAAATGTAGTTTTCAGTAAATGCAGAAAAAGAAATTTTGGAAATACTTATTATTTATAGTTAGAAATAAAACATCTTAACAAGCTAGGAAGAAAATATAAACACACACACACACACACACACACACACACACACACAGGAACCTGAAGCCATCATCAGACTTAATGGTGAGATGCTGAGTGGTACCTGGCACTGGGGATAACCCGAGGATGCTGTTCTGTGTTCAGCCAATGCTACCCTCCATCATGCTGGAGTTGTTAATAGCAAAGACTAAGAGTCCTATTAACAAAGATTTGGTTGTATCATAAAATCTAAAAGAATTTCTGTTTTGAATTAGGGAACTGGGTTTCATCTTGGCATTTTTACATGTTTATAAGGTATTGTGGCCATATTCACCCACTCATTACACATGATTCCCACCCCTTCCTTGCTGGTTCCTTTATGATTTCCTAATGATAATCCTGTTTTTACAATTTTTAGATGTCTCTTAGGAGGGATAGCATGAGATACATGATCCTGGCTTATTTTTCTAAACTGGATGATCTCCTGTATCCTCTTTCTGCAAGCTACGTGACTTCAATCTTCTTCATGACTGAATAATTCATCACGTGTACGTGTCATGATTTCTTTATCCATTTACCCACTAATGGGCATCAAGGATGACTCCAGAAATTGGCCATGGTGAATAATGCTACAGTATAGTACAGGTAGCATGGCAGAGTCTCAACTGTCCTCTGCCTAAGATTCTTCCAGGAACATATCTAGGAACGGTAGACTTGGTTTATGTAGTGCTACTTTTAGAGCTGTGAGTACATTCTATATTGATTTCTATCGACTCCAGACCAATTTTCATTCCCCACCAACAGTATAGAAGGACTCCTTCATCCCTAGTCCCTCCCTCACCAACGTGTGCTTTTTTTTTGATTATAGCTGTTCTGACTGTGTCCACATGGAATTTCTATGTAGTTATGTCTAATAACTAAAGATGTTGGGAAAAATTATTGCTGTACTATTTATTGTCTGCTACATTTTGAATTCATTTGTCCATTTATTATTTTTTAACTTCCTAAAGCATCATTTTAACTCATCTCCTTTAATATAAAAGAAACACACAAAACAAAATAATATCCAAGTATTAGAGTTGGTAGCCTGGGAGGAACCAGAGAGCAGGACTTTCCTCAGTGCTCTTGGAGAAGAAGGTGAAGAACACAGACTATTCTCAGTCTGTGGGTGAATCCAAAGTGGACCTAGCTCTCCATCAAAGCAAAATGCTTATTTTCCTTGTCATGGCCCTGGCTTTGTCCACACGCTCCTCCTCCAGTTTTCAGGAATCTTCCAGTCTCAAGAACGGCTCCTTCCTTTAGGTCCTTACCATTCTCACTTAGAGGAGAAGGTCACTTACCCTGTCATAATGTCAAGGTCCCAGGGGAGTTGTCATCCTGCAGGATGGTAAGAGGAGATTTCCCTAGCACCTTGTTGTATGCTTTCTGTCTATTGAACTTAGAACCTGAAGACTGGAGAGTCTCGGGATCTCTTGAGGGCTTGTCTGAGTTCTGATTGGCAATTATAGTTTCTGTGGATTGTTAAACTTCCTCCTTGGTAAACACCTGTTTGGAGGGGAGTTCAGTCTGGCTCCAAGTCAGCAACTGGTCCTCTATGGATAACTGAATATCCAAAGGCAGGTCCAGTTCAGAAGACAAAAGAGCAAGCTCTTGGGGGGTGAGGGATGATGGATTTGGAGGCTTTGGTCTCAAATCCTTTGGTCAGCTCTCTGCACCACCAATCTTCATGGGTGTCTGTGCAGTGCCAAGAGTTGGAGAGCAGGGATTTGGGTCTTGTGCTTGTTTAGGCCTGTTCGACTGTTCTGTTGGTGGGCTTGTCTATGGAGAGCACTCCACCTGAATAGGAGTGTGCTGGATACCAGCACTAGGTGAATGAGGGTCTCCTGCTCTATTCAGATGCTTGTTGTGTGTCAGAGGCCATCCTGGATGGAGTGCCTGAGATGTTATTAGTAGAGCCCATCTCCACTAGGGGTGGGGATGGGTCCCATTGAGCCCCAGTTTGATTTCTGGGTGAACACTACCAGCTCTTAGTCATTTGGCCATTTATTGACTGGATTATTTGTTCTTTTGTTGTTTAAATTTTTAAAATTCATTATGTAGTTTTGGTATTTATCCCCCTGCCAGATAAATAGCTAAGAAAGGTATTCTCCCAATTTACATAGTCTGGCTTCATCCTATTGTTTCTTCTACTATGAAAAATCTTTTGAATCTGGTGCATTTCCATATCTCAACTTTCTTCTCAAACCCAGGAATGATGAGTTATATCTAGAAATCCTTGACTATGCCTGTAGCTTGAAATCTTTCTCTTATGTTTTTCTTTATAGTACCAAAATTTCAAGGTTTGCAGTAAGGTTCCTGATCAATTTTGGGTTGACTTTTCCCCCCAAATAAATCATTAGGAAAACAACAAAAAATAACATACATAGTTTGTGTACAATAGGTAAAAAACCTTGAATTATACTTCAATTAGGCTCTATGATTTAGACGGTAAGGAAATGCAGCAGAATAAGTTGTTACAACAGAATAAAATTACTTAGATCAGATTTAATAAAAGAGGTACATGCTATCTACACAGAAAACCAAACTAAGAGAAAACAGAACTTTAATAAATGAAGGAAGTATGTTCATGTATTGAAAGACTCAAGAATATAAACACTTACAATTTCACGAAATTTCCATTCAACACAATCCCAAACAAATTCTGCAAATGATCTCACTGGATATTGGCAAGGACTTTTTAAATGATATGGAACATAACTGGGCCAGATGGAAGCTGGTGTAACTATGGGCATAGTTCTGAACCACACATAAGTAGATGAAGCATATTCAGAAACAGACACATTCATGGAGGCCAGTGTGTGACAGCAGCAGTAACAAATCATCGTTTTATCAAATTTTTCTTTGTCACCTGGATATAACCCTGGGGGCTTGTTGACTTCTGCCTCACTCCAGCACCACAAGGTGTTAGTCTTGAATGAGTTCTTCAGAAACAGGATATCCGAGCAACTAAAGAATACATGAAGGGCACCGAGAGTAAAATGCAAATTAAAATTGCTGTGAGACAACAGAATGAAGTCTTCAGTTTAGTTAAAGCAACAAAGATTGACAGGAAAAGAGCCGGGAATAGGGATGGAGGGCCATGAATTTAGCCAGAAGGCAAAGCAGTTCCCTAGCCTGCATGAGTTTCTGGGTTCAACACTTGGTGCTGGAAAAAAAGTGCATGGGAGAGTGAAGACGTGAAAGTCGGCCATCTTGAGGACCTCCTTATGTGGATTGGGTCCTGGAGAGGTTCACCTTGACCGTCATTCAGCTAGGAACTGTTCTGTGCTCTTTGTATGCTCCTAAAATCTCAGTATTTAGAATTCTTAAAGAGTTAATGAATTAATCTTCTAATCTTCAAGGAAAGAATACATCATAAATGGATTCCAGAACCTATGAAAACTAAAGGAATCATTTTAAAGTTTGTGTTTTCAACATTTTACACAGGAAGAATGAGATGCCTGCTTCCATGCTTCTAGCCCATATCAATTCACCCAACAAAACCAAGCTTTGTTTTTCATTACTTGCTTGTTCATTTCTGGTGGTAATACAAATACAGACGCCTATAACAGGGCGTCCATGTGTGTTCCTTAACAGTGCCTCTCTCCCGAAGAGACTTTTCCGAGTAAGAATTCAGTTCTGCAGCTTTATTTCATTTGATTCCCAAGCAGGATGAAGATGGTATGCAAGGGTGGAGACAGTTTGCAAGGATGGAGACAGTATGCAAGGGTGGAGACAGTATGCAAGGGTGGAGATGTATGCAAGGGTGGAGACGATAGGCAGGATGGAGACGGTATGCAAGTGTGGAGACATATGCAAGGGTGGAGACGATAGGCAGGATGGAGACGGTATGCAAGGGTGGAGATGTATGCAAGGGTGGAGACGGCATGCAAGGGTGGAGATGGCATACAAGGATGGGGACGGGACGGTATGCAAGGGTGGAGATGTATGCAAGGGTGGAGACGGTATGCAAGGGTGGAGACAATATGCAGGATGGAGACGTATGCAAGCCTGGAGACAGTATGCAGGATGGAGATGGTATGCAAGGATGGAGATGGTATGCAGGATGGCAAGCAAGAGGGGCAAAGATTGATGCTGAGACAGCAACCAGCACTCCTGGTGAGGAAGATAGAACCCTAAACCCCGCTAGTGAACAAATGGACTTTGACAGGCAAGTTTGCTTGTTAGTATAAAAATCAAAATTCCCATTGATTTTTGACAAGAAATTCTAATTTTCAGCATTTATTACTGAGAAATCTTTGCAGAGCAGTTAAAGAAACTGGTAAGAATATACTCACTATAGTATAATTAAAAACAATGCTAAATAATAACATATTTTAACAGTCAAATATTTATGTGAAATAAGTTCCTCTATATCACAGGAAACTATTAAGTCAAAAATAGGTAGACATGAAGAAAATGTTCAAGCTTTAGGAAACTCTGCTGAAGTGTTAAATGAATAAAAAGAAACAATATTAAATTTTATTTGTGGTAAAGTAAATAATATGTTAAGTGTGCATGGAAACATGTGTGTTATGAAAAATGCATAGAATTACGGCAGGAAGGCATTTAACTGATTCACTTGCAGGGCTCACATGCATGGAGAAGAGGGTGAGCAAACGCTGGGAAAATGAGCTGTCTGCTCCCGTGCTTCTAGTCCATATCACCCCACCCTACAAAAGCAAGCTTCGTTTGCGCGCTGTTTTCCTGTACATTTGTAGTGGTAATGTTTCAACCACAAACACCTGTAACAAGGCATATGTGTTTCTTCCTTACCAGCACCCCTGCAGTGTCTTTTTTCAAGTAAGAGTTCAATTCTACAGTTTTGCTAAATTAAGAAATTCCCAACAGAAAAAGTAATAATAAAGAACAATACTGGAATGTAATAGAGAGATAGAGCGGCCTAGCAAAAATCCAGTTATAGTCAGGTTACTCCTTTAAGCTGAATTTGGTATTTTAGAATGGCTGGGACACCAAAAAGTATATAGTACTCTCTCAGAAATATCATCTCCTAATAGCAAGATGCAAAGCTGGTAATTTTTGTAGAACTGGGGACCAACATAGCAGTGACTGTCCTCGGTCTCTTCATTTGCCACTTTCCTTATTCTCTGGCTACTTGGAGAAAGTATTGATTTTTGTTCCAAGTGTCTGTCTTTCTTCATGGACTCCCCCCGCCCCCCCACTTCTGGACCTCAGGGAGCTTGAGCTAGCTTGTGCTCCAGTAGCTCTGAAGTTCTGGATGATGAGCATTGATTTCCTCCTCTTCTCAGGTACAGGGTCTACATTAGCCTCTCCCCTTCTGACCTGCACAGAAGGCAAGGTGGATAGTGGGGAGGGCTGGGGAGGAACAGCCCTGAGACTCAGCCAAGGACATCAGAGCTTCCTTCCCTTTGCCACCCTCCATGAAGCTTTTCCATGGTGAGGCTCCACTAGACACAGTGCACTCAATGCAGGACTGATCTTTTTCTTGATGTGTCCTGGACAAGCTGAGTTTAGCATGCATTTCCAGGATTATCAAAACCAAGCGACGTCCACGACAGGTTTATTGTATTCTGTGCAGTTCTAAATAGGGCATTCTTGGTAAATGAGTAGAAGTACTAGAAGATCCCTTAAGAAAAAGCATAGCAGCCCAAGAGCTCAGTGAGAGTCTGAACTGTGTCTATGATAATGCCACTTGTATTTGTTAAAGCATGAAAGGAAGCCTTAAGGTGGTTAGATCCGTTCAACAGCCATGAAAAACAGGGGAAGCTTTAGTTGTGACACACAGTAAAATTGAGAGATTTTCCGTCTGGATAGAAGTAGAAAAGGAAAGTCTGTACACGGATATAAAGGAGTTTGGGGTTTGGGTTTAGAGGCAGAGTAGCGAGTGAGGCAGATTTCTGTTTCTGAGTTGCTCGCTGTCTCATGGGTATCTGGGGGTTGTAGAAGCAGGAGCTGGGAAATGGCAGTGTTCTAACAGAGGAGGAGACCTGGAGGAATGTCAGCTGACTGGTCTTTTCAGATGTTTGGGAATGGCTAAGAAAGGGAGACTGATTCCCTGTGCTAACTAGAGCAGCTGCTGAGACTGCTGGAAGCAGAATGATGATGGTAGAGGCTGGGGTCAAAGGGCTGACTTCAAAACAGAACAAACCAGCAAACTACACGGAAAACTAAAGTCCAAACCAAATCTTTCCTTATTGGTTACATAGGACAGGTCGTCTGTCTTCCGTAAAAATATCAGAGGCTGTTTCTAGAACATGCCATACAAAAGAGTTTAGTTGTTCCTATTTATCTACAGGGACATGAGCCAAGGCCCTAACAGGGGCCAGAAGCAGCGGATAGTACTAACCTCTATAGATAGTATGCATTTTCCCATAGACAGATTCATTTGCTAGCTTGATTTATACATTAAGGAGAATAAGAGGTGAATAGTAGTTAACGATAAAACACAATAATTACAACAAAGTATTGTACCAACATTATTTAAAATATCTGCATTTTTATATCTGCAGTTTCTCATGTCATTAAAATAACTGGATAACTGAAACTCTGTTCTTCTAGATACTCAGATATATGGGCACTGCTGCAATCATTCTCAGTTCTGTTTTGTTCCAGGTTAATTTTATCCTTTCAAGAACTCAATTGTGCAAATATACACATCTTTGTCTCCTTGCCAGAGGGAGGGAAAAGGGAACAAGATAAGGAAGAATCTTTCTGATCATGAAGGAATTCTAGAGGTACTAGGAGGAAAATCTGTAGAATTAGTTCTAGAAAAAGATTTGGAAGAGCCAGAAGAAAACAAAACACAATTATATACAGGAGACAAAATGCAGATGACCTAAGAAGGACCTCAGCAAGGCCCATCAAGGAGCCATCCCGGACACATGCGGCAGGGAATAGTTCTTGTGATTTTTTGAATTTAAGGGTAGAAAGCAGGACTTATTATACTGGAAAAGGATTTACATCACTAAAATTGCATCAGGAGTGACATTTCAGTGATTTGATCACAAGCCCTGAAGATACCTCCAAATGAAATAAACAAAACTTCCCAGAAAACCCTGAGGGTAGCTACTTAAAGGGAACACAGAAAACGGCGTATTGAAAGAAATAGATCACAATGAGCTCTGGGGAACTTGGTCAAAGAATAATATGGGCTTTCACATGTTAAAATAACAGGTGGATCATGGGTAGTAAACAAGTGAACTAAAATCTTGACACAGAGCTGGTGTGGTTCAGCAGCTAAAAGCACTTGCCCGCCAACCACAGTGAGAGGATAGAATAGGCTCCGGAAAGGTGTTCTCTGATTGTCACATGATGCTATGTGTGCTCACTTCAACTCATAACACACACACACACACACACACGCACACACGCACACATGCACACACACACATGCATGCCCACACATGCATACACTTGCACACTAATAAAATTAATTTACTATTAATATAACAATTTAGAAATATGTGCCTCCTTTATGAGTTATATGATTAGAATCTACATGACCAAGCTGATCTGTCGGCTGCCTGGCTACGACTTTTGCGAAGTCTTTGACATAGCAGCCAATGCTTGCTTCCATAATTCAATGTGGATACTGACACGTTGGAATAGAAAGTATGAGTTATGTAGCAGATACAGATATACAATATATACATTCATAAATACACATTGAGTTCAGTCTAACCCCATCTGAAGTGTACTTTATGTCTCTGTGCCCCACATTTTAAGGACACATTCAAAACAATTGTTCATTCTAAGGAATCCAAAAGGAAAAATACCTTGTTTGACAGACACCTCTTTTGCCTGTCTCACATAGGACACAAAGTATGATTGCTCTCCCAAGTGTCTCAAGGAGGGCCACCCTCATTATCATAGTGAACAGTAGAACTTGAAACAAAAGTGAAATTTCCATAAGCATTGGTGTTTGGCTAGTGCTTGCCCATGTGTAGACAGCACTGTAGCTGGATCAAGCCGGGACTGGGGGAGGCTGCCCAAATGGCCATTGTGCTAAATTGATTATTCTATACAAATGAAGTATGACTACTTCTGAACCTAGAAGGTCTTTTTATCTGGTTCATAACTTCTCTGCAAGTTTAAAGTGAGGGTAAGAATAGACTGGGATAGTGCTAGGGTAAAGGAGTTAGTTTCTAAACTGGACCCTTAGAAAGATATAATACCTGTTTAAACAGCTAAGATAACAGAAGAGAACTATGCAAAAAGATGCTAATGTAGCAACAGGCATAGGTACTGATGTAGCTCACTGCTTTAATATGTGTCTCTTATCCGGGTAAGTCCAGGCATCACAAGGCATCATTCAGAGTATGTATTTTCTCAGAGTGGCAAGGAAGGAGTTAATCCGTGCTCACAGCCCACAGGAATGTTTATCAACTCTTGCACAGGCCTGCCTTCTTTCTTCTGGTGAGTTAAGTCCAGCTCTGCTTTGTTTGACGCTGCCCATTTGAGGAAAGCTTAGCCCTGACCTTCTGCCAGAGAGACGGATGACAAGGACAGTTTGCACTAACCTTGACATTCACCGGGGTAAATGGCTTTTTCCACAAGTAGTCAGCAAACAAGGGGAGCCAGTGAAGAGCTAATGAATCCGCACCTGAGAGGAACTGAACAGCTACTGTGCTTTTAAAGAAGAGGAGGCCTTGGAAGGTGCAGGACCATCTGGTGTGCAAAGGGTTAGGAGAGATTAACTCCTTCAGCCATCACAGTTGGAAAACAAAGAAGTAGACACAATAAGCCTTCAAATCTGCTCTAATGGGCCCTTTGTATGCGTGGCTTTCCAGTCCTCCCTGCCTCAAAATGAAGTAAGTGCATCATTTTGTGGTACCCAAGGCACACAGCACTATGTTACAGTGACTAGGATGTCAAGGGTCATTTCTCAGTCAAGACTCATGCCATTCAGCATACATTGGGGGGTCTGTTTTGAGTTCCTGAATCTATCAGCTCTACCATGTATACTAAGAAGAAATTCACATGAAGCCATTCAGGAACTTCCCTTAAGACAATTAGACAAAGTAATTTCACCCGCGGGAGTCCTGTGACCAGATATCAGTCCCACAGGTTAAGTTTAAGACTGATGTCCAGGGACATTCTCCATACGAGTCCCACCAATTTCCCCAAGGTCCCCCATTTCTTTGTTGTTCGTTATTTTGTTTTCATAAAGTTACATCATTACAGCCCATTTTACATAATTTACTCCTTCACACAAATTTACATCTGTTCTTTATTTTAAGTTTTTATATGTTGAATCTTCCTAGATTTCAGTTAAGTTACTTGAGAAATGAGTCCTATATTTTATCCACCAAATCTTGCCCAATTCTAGAATACTTAATGAAAGCTCTTTAATTTTAATTAGTTAATACTTAATGAATGTTCTTTTGAAGTATTCTTCTTGGATTAGATATAGAGAAAAAGATGTAAATTTTAAGTGTACAATTGAAAAATCTTTTGACTAAGAGATACAACCATGAGACTATCTCACAGATCAATACACTGGCAACTTCCCTGACCCATGTTCCCATAGCCTTCCTCCCTGTGAATCATCACCTGTGTAGGAACTCTTGTGTTAAGAGTCATGTTAAGTTTTCTGTGGTAAATATTCTTTTATGATATAATGATGGCAAATTTTTTTACTGGTTGAATATGTCTGATATTTGTTCATGTTTGTTTATGTCAATATTAGCTGAGGAACATTTAAACAATTTCATTTCTAAATTATTGTTTATTATTAAGACTAATTCTTCTGTGCACAGTTTTGTAGTTGCATACATTTCTAGTGAAGGATAATTAGCCAGATCAAAGGTAATGCATATTTTATCTTAATTAGATATTTCTCTCTTTTTTTTGCTAACAATCTGGGAATTATTTTAATATTTAACCCATTTTCCTATTACATTCCAATTTAAACACCCTGTTATTATGATTTTTAAAGATTAATTTTTTTCTGTGTGTATGAGTATAGTACGAGTGATTGTGTTTCACTTGGGCACACAGGCAAGAGAGAGAGAAAGAGCTTTGTGGGGTGGTGCCTGTGAAGACCAGGACTGGGAATAGCAATCTCTGTGAACCACCTAATGTAGGGGTGGGAGCTGAACTTGGTACCACTCCAAGCACAGCATGTGCTCTTACACACTGACCATCCCTCCAGCCCACCTTTATTATTATTTCTAGAGTTTAGTCTAGATATACAATATGAATGCTTTAAAACTATTTATTAGAAATTAATATTTTTAACCAGAAATAATAGCACATATCCATAATCTTAGTACTTGGAAGACTGACGTGGGACGAATCCATGTTAGCCTTGAGTCTTTCTGAAATGAAAGAAAAAGAAAGCAACAACAACAAGCAAGCAAGCAAGAAAAGCTGTCATCTCAATTGCTTCACAATATAAAGATTAACTTAATTGTATTCTTCTCCTAAAATACATGGTGGTAAAGCTTTTAATTCTGTCCACACTCTAAACACCTTGAGAGTGTAGCAAAAGGCTATTTGTTTAGTATTGCATGCTTACCCACGCTCCACTATGTTGTCTCTTATCCCTCTTTCTCAGGTCTGCACACATTTCCCCAAGACCATCTTCCTGGTACCTGTCACCATTAGCAATCCCTTTGTTATAGTTCAATGGCTAATGGTTTCTTCCAGTTTCTGATTACCTGAAAACATGGCTATTTTTGGTGGTGACCACTTCTAGAATTAACTAAAACCCAGGCAGCTGGGCACACCTGGGAGGGATTTTTTTTCTCAATTAAACCATTTGAAGTGGGAAGACCCACTTTTAATCCCAATCTGTTGAGGTGGGAAGATTCACCTCAAATCTGAGCCACCCTTTCTGGTGGCAGCAGCTTGTATAAAGGATGTGGAAGAAGGAAATGTTTGCTCTTTGCCTGCTGGCTGTCATTCTCACTAGGAAGTTTATTTCTTCACTGGCATTGGAGCCATTCAGGATTCTGAGAACCAATCCTCTTGAGAATCCTGACTGATGTAGTAGACTTGGAAAAGGGCTTTCCCGTCTCCTCTCAGCACCTGCAGATTGCACTACACAGCTCTGATTTTATCTGTCTCTTCAGAAGCCAGTTGTGAATCTGCTTACTGCTCCTTTGATGGTAATTGTATATAGACCACAGTGTCCATCTCTTTCTGTCTCTTAACTACTCTCCCATTTTCTGTCTCTTTCTCTCCTTTTAAGATTTATTTCCAGTGTTCTGTCTGTACGTATGCCTGCAAACCAGAAGAGGGCAGCAGATCTCATTATAGATGGTTATGAGCCACCCTGTGGATGCTGGGAATTGAACTCAGACCTTTGGGAAAGCAGCTGGTGCTCTAAACTCTGAGTCATCTCTCCAGCCTTCTCTTTCTTTACTATAAAGAGTTTCACTATGTTGTGCTTGGTATACGTTTCTGTAAATTTGTCGTATATTTGAATAATATTTTATTCCTTCCTGTTACTTGATTTTCCCCTTAGTTTTGACATATGTTGAATGTTTTCTATCGCTTCTCTCAGGAACGTTCTACATATTTTTGCAGCTCCATATCTTACCTCATCTGGGTAATTGCCTTTCAGCTGCTGTGTCCACCGCAGAGTGAATCGTTTATTTAGTTCTTTTCATTATCACAACACCTAACTGGCAGAATTTATACTCTACTATTTTAGAGAGCCAT
This sequence comes from Ellobius talpinus, assembly GCA_001685095.1. NCBI lineage: Eukaryota > Metazoa > Chordata > Mammalia > Rodentia > Cricetidae > Ellobius > Ellobius talpinus. The sequence goes on from LOJH01009030.1 coordinate 48,850, forward strand.
CTACTTTAAAATATATTCCTTAGACTTTTTCAAAAATAAAGTCCTTAAGCTTTCATTGCAACATTTGAATCATTTTGGCATCAATTCAACTTTCACCTTTATCTCTTTTGGTTTTTAATCATTTGATCATCTCACTTGGTTTGCTTAGTTATTTTCACCCAGCAATATAGACGCAAAGAAAATCACAGAGATCCTTATGTAATTGTCTTCCAAACACACATTTCTTTCAGCATTTGTCAGTACATGGCTAGATTTCCTTGAAATCACAGACTGTCTTGGGAGAATTTTATTCTTTAGAAGGGCTGCTTTGTCTGCTCTTCAAGGATCTCAAGTGGAAGCCCTATGTTTTGCCATTGGGTCACTCCGAACCTTTTGGTTTTGTCCTGTAAGACCATGCAATTGTCAGTAGTGTTGTTAATCAGTTATCTAATATCCGGCTTCCCCCACTCTTGCCATTTTTGAGTTTTTAATTGGCGAAGACTTTAGGGAGAAACAATCTGAGATGCCAGAATTTGACACCTGTGCCTGTGTTTTCCCCAGTATGGAGCTGCTCTGGTTGAGCTGCAAGTCGGTATTTCTCCTTGTGTGCCTCAGGCACTGGAGGTTCTGTTGACAGTCTCTGTTTCCCGTGGCCTGAAGTCTGAAGCAGAGAGCAGTGTCAGTGAGCCTCATGTGGACTTTCTCTTTCCACAGTGACGACTCTAAGTCCTGGACATCTTTACTACTTCCAAATAATTCTACATTTTGTAGTTTTCTGGCTTTGTGGCTCTCTGTGGAAAGGTTGGGCTGATAGTATATTATTCATATAGAGATAATGATTAATGTTTACAAAAATGTATAAAAATAAACTTGACTTTCCTTCAGTGAAAATTAGAAGGCACTGGTAAAAGAAGACACTAAGGTTGTAAGATTTCCAAATGAGTGTATTGATAGATTTAATATTTAATATTTCTAAAATGTCCATACTATCAGAATCAGCTTTCTGATTTCACATACCTATAGCTAAGGGGTTCTTAATAAAGTAACCAAAATACACTTCAGAAAAGACAGCCTCTTCAATAAACATTCAGAAACTAGATATCCACATGCAGAATATTGAAATTTATTGGCTATTTCTCCTTATGTACAAAAATGAGCTCAAATGGGTCAAAGGCCTTATTCAAGGAGTAAATCCTCCAAGATAATTGATACAATGATTTCCTGGATAGGATTCGAAACACATAGGAAACAAAACTAAGACTCGACAAATGGTGCTACAACAAACTGAAACTAAAAGTAACAAAGGAATGGACAATTTACAAAATGGGAGAAAATATGAGCCATCTACTCACCGAACAAAGGATTAATATTCAGGATATCTAAAGAATATATTCATATATACATATGTGTGTGTATTATAAAATTAACAGATGCCATAAAAGGAAAGCCCCCAAAATTAAAAATCCAAATCTGGAGGAAAAGGAATGTTTGTGCACTATAAGTAGAAATGTAAATTAGGACAACCATTATGGAAAAATTATGAAGCTGCCTCAAAATAGAAGTGCCATATGATCCAGCTATCCCACCCATGGGTTATAATCCAAAAGAAATGAAGTCAGCCTGCAAAAGAGAACCCTGCACAGCCCTGTGTCTAAAGAAAAACTACTAACAATGCTGAGATATAAAAACACACTAGGTGCTTGTCAACAGATAAATGCAAAAATATATATTATATATTTTTATTATTCCACCATAAGAAGATAAAATCCTTCTACCAGAAGATCCACTGGAGGGGTGAGTGCGTTCCTGACCCTTGGAAACG
>LOJH01009031.1:384-28890 GCA_001685095.1 Ellobius talpinus
AACCATCTGTAATGGGGTCTGGTGCCCTCTTCTGGCCTTCAGGCATGCACACAGCCAAAATATTGTATACATAATAAACAAACAAACAAATAAATAAATATTTAAAAAAGAAAAAAAGTACATTAAAATGTGCAGCAAGATACATTAGGACTACATAGGTTAGTGTGGAGAAACAGAAAAGGAGGTGTGATGCTTGATAGGTGATTACTAAAGTGTGTGCTGGGAACTACGTGTCTAACAGCTCCATTAGTTGAGAACACAGTTCATGTTCTCCATAAACATTCTTGACTTAGGGTCAGTAAAAAGAAAGCTTTATCTTCTTGACAATTAGAAATATTTTAAAAGCTAATGATTGGATTCAGATTTCACTCATAAGAAAAGCTTAATGAAAGGATCATTTAGATAGCAAAATAGAGAATGGAGAGATTGGCTGGAATTTCTCATGATGAACATAGTTCTACAGAAGATAAAAATTTGCTAATTTTAATGAGAAAAGAAGAAAATCAGTATATTTTATTTTCTATGATATTTGATGGAACATTTAGAAACATGAAAGTAGCTCCTTTATTACATTATCTGACCTTAAATATGGAAAATTTGGTAATTAATGATTGATATATTGACTAACAATAATTTCCTACCTCTAAATGTGAAGGTGCTGAAGATCCATTTTCCCATTAGTGGGTAAGAATATTATAGGGAATTAAAGCTGTGTTCCTTGTCTCCTAGCACCCAGAGAGCAATAAATTCTAGGTTCCCAAATCAAAATATAAAAGCAAGGAAATCTTATCCAGCACCCTGACTTTCACACAAGTTATTCGCATAGAAACTAAATAGAATTGTTATTTCAGCCCATGCTCTTCAGGAAGCCCCAGTTCTTTTATTGGTTTATAGGAGACAGCAATTTTCTTGAAAGAAATGGATTACATTTTCTGGTGTTCTTATATAAAATATGACACTATCCCAAAGTGATAAGTATGTTTCTGAGAATGGGAACATACCTATTAGGGCAAGCTTGCTAGTACAAGAATTCTAAGCATATATCTCGGACTGAATAGATAATACATATAGAAGAAAAAGGTTTCTTTTTATATATACACCATTAATATTTATTTTAAGATTAGGACAGATAATCTCACCTTTTCTGAATGAGAGTGGCTACATGACTAGTTGACTGAATGAGGGGTCTAATTTATTTTTATTTTAATTGAGCTATATATTTAGCTCAATAAAATAAAAAAAGAAAAAGTTTCTTATGGACATCTCTCTGATTCTTAGAATAAATTCTCATAAGCTGATCTTGTCTTGCTGTACGAGAAACATTATTTATAAAAGATATCTGTATGTATCAACTCATAGAGATATCTTTTTTTCTACATTCCATATTCTGAAGTGTTTCAGGGATAACCTCATGCCCAGAGGCAGGGGATAACCTATAAAGTATCTGTGCTTAATTTTCAGGTCCCATGTCTGTGCTTAGAGCCATCAGGTAGTAGTAATACCTGTGTTCACAATGGTGCTCATTTTTGTGTTCTCCCTTGACTCTCTTTATTTAATGGTACTTCAAACTCTTATCATGCTTATGGAAATATTTTATTTTATTATTAGTTTTTAGATGCCTGCTTGTATTTTAAGCAGAAAGGGAAAGAAAGTGTGTGAATTTTGGAAAGTGGGGATGTAAGGAGGATCTGGGAAGAGTTGGGGAATGAGGAAATTGTAATCTGAATATATTGTATGACAAAAATCTGTTTTCAGTTAAAATATTTAAAAAGAGAAATTTAGGCAAAGTGAGGAATAGATTATTTGCCTGAGAAAAGCCCATTTGCTGGAGCGTGATGTCGAGTGGTACTGTAGCTTAACTGAAAGTGTAGTCTCTTAAGGGCAAGACCCATGGCTTACCCTCTGTCTGGTTATTGGCCCAGAGGGAGTATTTGGGTACTTCTCAATAGAGATGGGTCTTCTTTGTCATCAGGAAAAAGTAGGAGTGGCTAAGAGCCCCAACCTGGTTAATATTAAATTTTTATTACTATTCATTTAAATCATGTCTTTCTAATTTAAAAATTCTTTTGTGGGGTCTACTGATGATGAAAAACTCAAAATACAGTTCATTTCTAACCATGTTTTGCTTACTCTTTAAACAACTGAGCATAATCAGTAAACTAACTTTGTAGGATTTTGCTTGACATTTATAGAAATGATAGCTAAATGAATGTATTCATACCCAGTAATTCCATTTAGTCTCCAAGGCTCGCCACTCATTAATTGCTTTTCTAATTGCTTCATGAGAAATTACTATTTGATTGTTTTTTTCTCTTTTTTCTTGTCCTGTCAATGACAGTTACTAATTTACTGACTAGATGATTTAGTATAAGTTACATAATTTATTTATTTACAAATTATTTTAAAATGCTGAATTCTGAATTGCCCTTGTGATATAATGTTCTCTTCTGATCTATTTTAGACAGTCATTAATTCAATAATTTATTCCACAAACAAGTTTTGAATGTTTATAATGTGCAAAACATTGAGCCAACTAAGAGGAATTTTTTTTCTTAAAGGAGTTTTCATTTTATTTTGAAAAAAAGAAAAGAATAAAACAATCAGAATTTGGGGTTAAAGTTTTCAAAGTGCTGACTATAGTGGCCTGCATAACCTTTGGGGATTCGAATGAAAGCGTGAGATCATCGCTAGGGGAGGTTTCTGGCTCGTTTGTAAGGCATGTATTCCAATGATATGACAATAAAAAGCTTGTGTGCAGGGAATGTGCTTCAGTGTAATGACAACTAAAGATGATGCTAAAGAGAGAAATTTTCCTATGAGTCTTTTGTGTTTCTTTCTTTACTTGTATTTCTTTACATTTACATAGAGCCGTAGGGAAGGAGTTAAATATTAATGTGAGGAAAAAAACAACGGAAGGGACACAATAAGAAAGGTTATTATGTTAAAAGAATAAATATAATTAGGAAAATGCATATAGTCACCTTTTCAATGAAAATTTTAAAATAGTCTGCCCTCATCCTTTTCTTTTAGCAATGTTCATTTGTAATCATATTGGAAGATTAACTTGAGGCCGCAATAAAGAGGATTTTGTATATTGCACTGAGAACTTTTACTCAGGTGAATTTTTTTTTCTTCCTTAAAAGAAGTTCCTCCCCAGAAAATGAAATTTCATTTAAAAAGGGATGCTTTCTTGTACTGTGTGCCTGGCTATAAAATTGAGAATTTCTCCAGGAAAAATAATTGTGTATGTAATAAAAATATCAAAGTACCAGCAACAGTGTAGGAAACAACATTTCAGTAAGTCCAGAAAGAAGTCTTCAGGTTCTGTCTATCAGAAGGCAGCAACTGGAAATCAGTTACATAGAGGTTATAACAGAAGAGTGGTTCAAGTTGGAAAGAAAGACTGCGTCCCCTTCTTGGGATGTTATTTATGCTGCCACTAAAGGTAGTTTAAAGCATATGAAATGATTTTTGATCCTCATAACTGTTTAGAAAAGGCAAGCCTTCTGAAATGTTATAAATTGATTTCTCAAATAGCTAAGGAGTTATGAGACTATGCAACATTGTATCTAAATTGTACTGATAGGCCATTCATGTTGGTAGGCCACTGTAGACACAATGCTGAAGATGCTCTAGATTTGAGTGTGATTACCTAACTGTAAGAGATAAGTGATTTTACTACATGACAGTTTTGGCACCATTTATTTTCATTCTGAAGAAGTTAAAATTTGACTACATGATAAATTCAGTCTCTGAATATCCAGTTGTTTGTTCCTCTGGGATTTACCATTGTTTTGTATATTTCTGGGTTTATTTTGCATTTGTCCTCTCCAAAGTTTGAAGATCTCATTTTTACTGATGCCCTCATTTTCAAAGAGGGTGATAGTGAGCTAATAAGTAGATGCTGCTGGAGAAAAATGAATTTCCCCTTCCCACCAGGTGTGAATTACAAATAGCTTCTTGGTTAGAGTTGGACTTTGTGGCTCCTTTCCCTTCTCTGTGCTGGGATTTTGTCTGGTTTGCATTTGCATAGGTTTTATGCAGGCTGACATACTCTGTGCATGCTGTCACAGACTTTATGAATTAACATGCGCATCAATCCTGTTGTGTCTAGAAGATGCTGTTTCCTTGGAGTCATCTACCACCTCTGGTTTTGTACAAACATTCCACATAGATCTCTAAGCCTTGGGGTTGGGCCGGGGTTGATAAAAAATACCCCATTTAGGACTGAATGCTTCAGTTTCTCACTCTGCCTGTTGTATCGCTATGGGTCTCTTTCTTGGTCAATTTCTTTCCGATGGACTATCACTAATTGTATCAAGCACATGCTGGGGTAGGCCAGGAGTAGTTTGCCAACACAAATCAGACTGCATGATTTTAGGGAACTTTTTGCTTTGGTATTTATTGTCTTACATATTTGGTTGTTTGCTTGACTGTTTTATTTTTTTATTTTTCTTTTTGTTGTTAAAGAGAGCATAAAGTTACATTCTCTCTTTAAAATGAAGTTAGGGGCAGTTAAGGTGGCAGAGATGATCTTGGAGGAGTTGGGGGAGGGGAAAGATTAAGATCAAAATAATTTTTATGATAAAATTTAAATAAAAATTTGAAAAATGTTCTTCTATTAAAATAATTGATGCTGTGATATTCATGAAGTTTGAAGTTTTTACTAATGTACTTTTTAAAATTTAGCAATATATCTAATATTGGAAAACAATATAAATGAAAAGATTTTCAGTTTTGTGTTTTTTACAATTTATGACTGGTAATAGATTTATCTCACATAGTTTATATTCAGAAGCTGTATTAAATATAATAAGTGTATGTTTCTAAAAGAAAAAGTCTCTGGCCTATTTGTAGCCTAATGTCTGAGGATGCAATGCATATCTTTAAGCAGCCTGTTTCTATTGTACAGTAGTTTCTTTTTTCCTTATGTATTAAATTTACATTTGATATGATTTTAAGTGGTTTTGAAGTCAATCAAGATGATCCTATCCATGTGTACAAAAATGTTATTATGTTATTTTATTTTATCATCTTCATTGTAAATGATGAACTCTGACCGCAATCTGGAATTCTGTTGAGTGTGGACACAGAGACTTTACATACAGAGACTTCCATTTACTTGCTTTAGTTGGAAGGGTTTTTGTTTTTAAATAAAATCTGAAAAAGCCTGTCTCTATTTGTGTATAAATCTTTTAAAACAAATTGTTTTGTGAACTCTAGAATATCATTGTGTTTCTTTTAGCTACTAAACAATTATTCCTAATGTATTAAGAACAAAACAAAATAATTAATCAATTAAAAATCACCAACAGAATCTCAGTGTTTTCCTCTGAGGAAGAACAAAGAATCACCACGATATTGATTCTTTCCAAGGATTTTTATTTTTTCTTTTTATTCTTACTTGAAACCAGCAGATAGATTTATAAGCCATGTACTCGAACAGCAAAATCATTTGCCATTTGGTGAAATTGGCTGACATTTCATTTTTTCTGGGCAGATTGCAGATTACTTTGACATTATTTTGCTGGGCTCTGAGCTGTGTCATTAACATATTGCTTATTACTAAAAGCAAAGTAGTTGGATTTTGTGGCATAAGAACCCACATTTTCTACAAGTAGTAAAGAGTGTGATTTCTCTGAAAATAACTAGGTATTGCTTCTGCCTTGCAGAAAAGGAAACTCATAGCAGTCTATTAATGTAACAAAATGCATCACTAAAATGGCGTGTCAAAGGGGAAGGAAAACCTCCATAAAAGCATGCTGTGTTTACTGTTGATATCTCTAAATCTTGGCTAGAAATGAGAAACATTCATGAAATATTGGGCTTAAACTGAGATTACATTAGTATGGAAGCAATATCATACTTGTCAACAAGCAGAATATAACTGGTTGTACCACATCAAAATAAAAATTCACTTTTTGATCTAGATATAATTCTTATTCTGTCCATGTTGTCCAATTTTTGCTTTAATGTAAGGAGAATAAGGACCTTGAAACTGTATTGCAGGATTCTCTTGTTTGGTAAGCAAGCAGGTAAGCAATTAGCTGATCATATTTTAATTAAAATGCTGATCAAAAGGTTAGCAATACTCATCTTGCAGTCCTTGTTTCATTTTCTCACATCCCATCCTTCCTACACTAAATTACATACAGTGTATACTGTAAGCAGGGTCACAGTGTACATTCATTGGATTCTCTTCCTCTAACAAGGGAATTGTTATAATTATATCCAATAAGAATGAGCTATAGTGAACAGTTCACATACTGTTTTCCTTTCCACTCGCTATGTTGACATATTTTATGAAGACAGACTATATCATTGCAGATAGCTGCTTTTACCGACAGTAAGCACCTAAATGAAGTATTATGGCAATGTTTTGGTCACCCACACACACTTCAGTGTTTAAGCAAAACATCATACTAATTAGTAAGCCAGGTTTGAGAGATAAAATATATAATCAACTAGCAGATCTTATGCATTCCCCCACCTTTTCCACCTTCTTCCTAGCATGTGGCAGCAGATATAAATTTATAATTTAATGGTCATCTTAAATAATTATTATACTAATTACTTATTATTAATTCAATTTACTATTAGCTTCACTAACATTTAAAGGAAAATTTTTAAAAGAAAAAAGAAAGAACAGGCAAAAGAGGTTGTTTTCTGTGAAGTTGCTTTTAAACCCTCCGTTGTTTCTTTCACAATAAAAAGTGCCCAGGATGATAAACATTTCTTCATTTAGCTCCATTCATATTGTGCATTAGAAATGACTTGGTTTCTATAATTCCTTAGGAAGAAGGCTATTAAGCTAGAGAAAAAAAAAGATATTTAATTTCTAAGAGTGATCTCCAGTATATAAGGCATATTTTCTTTTTCTTCTGACATGCACATCTTCCTCTAATTCAAGCTATATATTAGGTTAAGTCAGAGGGAAACCTGTACATTCCATTATCTGTAAATATAAAAATTGAGCACATATGGAGTGGAGAGAGGAATAGCACACAAAGAAATAAGGAAACAGATTTGCAAATGGTATTCTTAGAATTACAGACCTTTGATTCAGCCTTCTCAGTATCAGGCTTTCCCGATTTGTTTTCATTTTTCTTTAGTGGAGGGATATGGTTTAAGTTTTTTTAAGATTTCCATGAATCATCACAAGCTTGTTTTTCTTCTGGTGTCAAATTTATGTTTGATAGCTTTAAATAAATATTTACCATCTATTTTAGGTTATAACCAGATTAATATAGTCATAAATTTTTCTTTGGATGAATTTTTTATGTGCAATTTAGATTATTCCAGTTAGTATTTACTTATATTAAAGGTATTTGTTCTAGTTTAGTGATATATAATTTTTATTTTTGAATATGTTTTTAATTGAAGAAGTACATTACTTTCAATTCCATTTCTTCTTACACTACATCCCAGTTACCTTCTCTCTTTATTGTTGCAATTTTAATGAACTTCCCACTATCAAAAATTAGCTGTATCATTTTTATTTTCATACTGAAAGAACAAAAAATCTAAATATGGGTTTTTTGATATGAGTGGAATGTTGTTAATCTGGTTTGGAAATGGATTTGACATACACTGAGACATGGTAACCTTTTGGAATCCCTGTGGCTATGCTTTTGTTTATTTTTCTGAACAACCAGAATAACATTCAAGTAGGCCGAGGAGTCAAAGAACTTCTGAAGTGATCCATTCATTGCCATGTAGCACTTTTGGCTCTCCACAAAGGCTTCTTGTTATTTGTAATTCATATTAAATATAAACCATCCTTTTCAATTTGAATGAGCAAAGAAATGTATTTTAATTGAATATTATTGAGACAGCAACTGGGATATCTTATTTTGTTTACTGAAAATTGTTACCATTCATAGTGCATCCATTCCTATTTCTTCAGGAACTAATTGCCGTGTTGTATCCTTTCCTATTTCCTCAGGAAATAATTGTTGTGTAAGTAGTATTTCAATAAATTGTTTTATATCTTCAAATATAAAAGTAAGGAGAAGGAGAGAGGGTAGTAAGAGGGAAGAAGAGAGAGGGAGGGAAGATCAGAGTGGGGAGGAAGAGGGGAAGAAATATGAATGGATATATTTCACTGTCTCATGTGGTGATGGAAGTGGAAGCCCAGAGATCTGCAGTGATTTTTTTTTCCCTGAGATAAAGTCTTTAACTAAAAGCTCCTATGTTCTACAAAGGGAGATTACCATGTTGGCAAATTGGAATGAAATGAGAAGGTTGAAGACTTTCTGTGCACAGCCAGGTGGTGGTGGTGCAAGCATTTAATCCCAGGACTTAGGAGGAAGAGGGAGGCAGATCTCTGAGTTTGATGCTCACCTAGTCTACAGAGTGAGTTCCAGGACAGCCATGGCTGCAAAGAAAAGCACAATAAAATAAAATAAAGACTTCCTATGAACTCTTAAGAAGTGTCAATGATTTTCTAGGTTGCTACTTAATTAAGAAAACATGACTGGCACTAGTATGTGACCCTTACTAGATGAGATACAACTGGGAGAAATCCCAAGATGCTTATTTTCAAGCATATTGATTTATATAGACTATCAAACAAAAATACTCAAGAATGCTTGAGGGAATACCATACTGTAAGTGTGCATTTCTTAGCATATGCTTATCACAACAGTATTTTCCTATTTGCACAGTGTTGTTTGCATAAAGCACTCTGAAATATAAGTGATGAAATATTCGGGTTTAGATTGACTACAATAAAACTTCAATAAAGGAGCTATGCATTGCCATAGAAATAAGGATGTATCCACAGTGACATTTGATACAAAAGGAGCCTTGGTAACAGTACATCATAAGGTAACATCTTTTGCCTGCTGGGCAATTTTGATTCTGCCTTTTTCTAGAGTACACTTGTAATTAATGCTTATAGGACATTCTTAACATGGTCTTAAGACACAAGATGCAATGTAACTCAGGTTGTTAAAAGTATAAAATCCCTCAATATAAGCATAGTGATGGCAACTGAAATTGAAGTTTTTAAACTAAATTCAACCACTTTTAGAGTGTCACATAAGTCATAAAACTTATCCTGGTATATTATTTTTGTTATTTCACATATCACCAGCATTGCTAGGAAGCATGCTCTTCAGCATAACTTTGAATGTAACCCAAATTGCCCTTTAAAAACTAGCAATTTTAAACATTTTAATTATTCATGTAAAAATTTTATTCTTGGAAGTATATTCTCACTTTATATATTTTACATTTTAAATTGATATTAAATAAAATGCATTAGGCATTTAAATTTTCTCAACTTTTGGGTTCATAATTAGCCTATTGACATTATTTTTCTGTGGCACACAGATGTTTCAAGGACCATTTTGTGCATGTGTGTGTGAGTGTGTGTGTGTATCCTTGCTGTATTTGCTACAAATGGAACTGCTCTGCCACAGTGTATCCTGCCTGTGATTAGTGATCAGTGCTATCAGTAAATCCCCTTCATGCTGAATGCTTATCATTTCATATCTCTATAAATGGATGAGAAGTCAGACAACAAGAACCAACAGGTTCTAAAAACTTCAAATGGAATATTTCATATGAATAATTATGTGTCATAAAGAATATTTTATAAAATTTACTCATAGCGCTCCCTTATAAGTTCTTTATTACACTTAAATTTCATGTGGTTGAAAATATTAGAAGACTAGATCATTAAAAGCAGGGTCATTATTATTCTCTTAAAGTACTAGAAACACTATTGTCCAAAGAAAAAAGCAGGCAAGCAGAAAAAGAAAGAGACTTCAGGTTCACCTAGAAAGTCAATTAAACAGTATTGAATCAATCAACAAATAATCATTACTTAGAGTTAAAGAAATTGAACTGTCATTTTATGCCATAGGTTATATAATGATTAACAGGCTCTTGATATTAAACATATTAGAGCAACTGAAGGGTAATTCATTTTTGTCCTAGACAAAAAATTGAATTGACTGGTCCTATTGCTCATAAAAATTCATAGCTACCAAATCTTAATAGTGACCATACATAGCAGGAAGACAAAAAATTTGTTAAAAAAAGCCTGCCTAGGAGGCTCATACAGTAAATTATTATGTAAATCTTAAATCACAGATTATTAAATTATTCAAAGTGAAAGAAAGGAGTTTGAGTGAGTATTAAAATCTTTTAAAAATATCAAAGAATAAAAATCACAAAATCAAAATTTAAAAATACTGTACTCTATCATCTCAAATTAACTGCCATCAATTTTAGGGTAATTCGGGGATCTTTGCAACAGTTATCTGCTTAAGAGGGGCATAATGAGCAACAAATGATCATCTTTCAATGTGAGTTTCTGGTGGACATCCCATTTATTTTTCTGGTATGATAACTATCAAGGGCAAACTCTTTAGGATGTGTTTCTTTAAAACTTGATTATTTAATAAACCATAATTTAATCAGATCCTTTTCAGTCCTCTAGCTCTTGCCTGTCCTCCCCACCTTAGTACTTACCAGTATTTACCCGACTTACCCAATTTCTTAATCTTAAAAACTTCTAAACCTAATCAAAAACCTGCTTTGTATTGGCTAGCTCCTCCTGAGCTTGAAGCCTGTGCTGGAGGGTTGTAGATGTACTCAGTATTAGTCCCCTACCAATTGCAAATAAATAGGCTCCCAGCTAGGGCTACAACTCTGTACCCAGTTGTCAGTGCTGAAATTTTGTCAGATCAATCTTTTGATGGTCTTGTGCCTGCTGCCATCATTTCTGCGAGTTTCTATGTGTCTGCACTGTTGTGTCTAAAAATCATGAGAACATTAAACTTTCTACCATGTATTTTTATTATAGATGACTGAGTCCTAAGAAATATGACTGTTCTCAAATCCTAAGTTATATTTGTACAAATAATACTTTATTCTATTTACTTTATTTGATTTTTATCTTAGTCTTGTTATGTATTAAAATAATCAGACATTTTATCTTGGAGCTCTAGTTTTCAAAGCAATTGACAATTTTGTTTAGAAATCCACATTTAATTCCTATGCATCAGTCTCTATGTAGTAAAGTGTTAAGGTTTTTGTCAGCATTACCTCCAAGTTTTTCTTGGTGCTTTTTACTAAATTACATTAAAATTTGGAGAATGCATGTACATCTTTGGTATTTTGTCTTTTAATCTGGTTATCTGCCAAGGAATATTCCTTGGGGGGGCAGCTTGTCTTTAGTGGTTAGCCCTTCTTATTATTTTCACTTGATCTTTTTATGTCCACTCAAGCATGGCTATTTTCCTTTGGTCAAAGTTGTGATCCATGAAGATGCATATTCTTTTGCCAATCCACTTTATAAGAGAATGAGTTTATTCTGATTCCATAAGAAGACTGTTTATTAACATAGATATGCAATTACATTTAGACCTATGTAGAAAATGACAACATATTTTGTTCATTGAGCAGTTATAAAATGAAGATGTACGAGGTAAAAAACTTTCATTTCAGTGTCAGATCTTTCTGACATGTAGAAGCATGAACAATAGACTTTCTCCTGTGGTGTGAACTCCACGTAAGCCTATTAAAGGGATTTTCAAAAACAGTGATATGGCTCAGAATAATAGAGAGCCTTCACTACTGCAGGCTATCCTAGGACTTGGACTTCTGATGGATGTACGCAGTCGTTGTTCTGGCACAGATGATGGTAGATTAATCCAACAAGAAATGTTCCTCATGGAGTAATATTGATTTTTTTGCCTGCATTAGTATCTTCCAGGTACTTACAACATTGATCTCTATGTGAGCAGGAAATCTATAATTTCCTGCATTTGTCACCCTTTTTTGTTTGTTTATTTTTTAAGGTGGTTGAAATTGCCAATTTTAAGCATGAGCTTAAAAAGTAAATTTAGAAAAGAATTCAGGTTTTTAATAAAATACAATTGTTCCTTGAGTAGCTTAACACAGAGAAAATTCTCTATTAATAGATTAAAATTTCAATGACTCTTTGTATTTGTCCTCTCTGACAACAAATGCTTGGGCCAAATCTTTAGCAATATGAAAATGTCCTCAAGTCCAGTAATGGCATCCTAAATATACAATAGGATCAGAAATATCATGCAGCATTCTTGACAAATGGAATTTTATTTTATGAATAGACACTAGTTTTTCAAAGTTTAGTTAATTTTTTATTTCAGCTCTGAGTCATTTACACTGTCCCAGTAACTACATCATAACGGAGCTACAAAAATGCCATAAATGCTTAATGGTTTTGCCACACAGCTATTTGTAAGTAGAGTTTAAAAGCTGCTGACTTGTGAATATTTAACTTACATATAGTACATGAAATAGCGCAGCACATTATCTTTTATGTATATTTGCTGACATAAAAACATTTTAAAGGAAAATGCTACCAGGTCTATATTTTGTGCATCAGCCATATTCTTGCTTTAGTGACCATTTTTTAGATGTATATGTTATTGATATGGAATCATTTATATAGATGTCATGTTAAAAATGTAAAGAACTCTGAGGTGCTGATGATATTTATTTAAGTGTAAGTCCAATGAATATGATTTGCATTCTATTTGTTTTTTAAGACAGTCATTTAAGAATTCAGGCAAATGGTGGTGGCACATGTCTTTAATCCCAGCCCTCTGGAGGCAAAGGCAGGCAGATTTCTTTGAGTTTGAGACAGCCTGGTCTACAGAGTTAGCTCCAGAACAACCAGGGTTGTTACACAGAGAAAGCATATCTGGAAAAATCAGAATAAACAAACAAACAAATGAATGAATATTAAATAAAATAAAAGAATTCAACAACAATTTCAGTTCAATCGAAATTAAAAGCTCTAGTTTCTCTGGGATTGTGAATTGTAGGCTGATTTTGGACCCTAAAACATACATGGATCTAACCTACATGGGAAGTAGAAAAAGACAAAATTTCCTGAGTAAATTGGGAGCATGGGGACCGTGGGAGAGGGCTGAAGGGGAGCGGAGAGAAAGGGAAGAGAGTAGAGAAAAATGTATAGCTGAATAAAATCAATAAAAATTAAAAGCTCTTGGCATCCTCTTATGATCCTGTATTTTTTCTTTGAATTTATAAGAAAAAAATATTTCAAAGCTAATTATAACTATGATTGCATTCGCTTTTGAACTGGATTTCATCAAAGCTTAAAAAAATCAGTTGAGAGACTTCATTATTATTTTCCTTTAAATATGGAAAACAGTAGACTCCAAGATATTTTGCCAACCAATTTTAAGGCATATCTGCAGTGTTAGTGTTAGGTTGTTATAGGAATACAAACAGAGTGACTCTTATTAACTACACTTTGTTAAACAAGAAAATAAATTTGCATTGTCTCATGGTTTATAAGTAAAAGTATATTAGAAGAAAACAATAAACTGATCAAGGGAAGAATGGAAAGGAGAAGCAGGAAAGATGAAGACAAAAGTGGGAAGTTTGATTCGCTTCAGTATACAATGCAGTGTTTGGTGTGTATTTAAAAGGCTCTGGAGGTCAAGGGTCAACAGCTTGATTAAAATCATCCTTCATTTGTATTGAAGAATTTTGGCCAGTATACTTTCAACCTATGTTACTTAAATTCATTTAATGTTTACTCAGTTGAGATTTTCTTCAAGTATTTACACACAGATCTAATAATTGCCAAAGACTACAGGCAATAGTGAAGATTTCACAGCGAGCAAGATTTAATCCTTGACATCAAGGATCTTAGAGGAGACTGAGGAGACAGAAATAGATTACAAATGTACAAATAGCCAGGTTGTGGTGGCACACACCTTTAATCTAAGCACCTGGAAGGCAGAGACAGATCGAACTCCTTGAGTTAGAGGCCAGTCTGGTCTACAGAGTTCTAGAACAGCCAGGTATACTCAGAAACCCTCTCTCAAAAACCAAACAAACCAACAAACAAAAAACAGAAAACAAAACAAAAACAAAAGAAGTACAAATAATCTTATATGACTTGCAACGTTTTTTACCTCCATCCTATGATTTTGGTAAGATCTTTATATTTTCTTTTGTGAAATTCCCAGTCAATCCCCTCTTCAAGCCTTGTCTCCTCAGCCGATTCTCTTGGCAGTCCTTGGTTCTGAAAGGGTTGTAGAACAAGTACCCAGCTTTTCTTCTCCAACCAATGTTCTTTTCCACCTCATGTTTGATCCCACCAGTAAGCATACTTACTTTGACTCATCTGTTTTCCCTGAAATATGGAAACTGAATATGCACACAAGTTTCAGACGGTTTCAAATTAACTGAGTCTAAACATTTTATGGTGAGATTCAAAGCTGCCAGTGACTTTATTCAGCTGTAAGGCCCAATGTCAATATTTTTCATTCAAATGTGAAATTTTGGGTGGGTTTGCAAGCGATCTGTTTTTTGTTTGTTTGTTTGTTTTTCCTTAGATACTAAAAATGGTGTTAAAAGCCTTGTTGATTTATGGTTGCAGTTTATCACTGTGAAGCATGAGACTTTGTCCAGAGACATAGGTGCTCCAAGGCCAATTCTTCAAGTAAACCTTACTAAATGAAGCAACATCTCAAGCAAGCACCATATATTTATGCTTTGTATGTGGCACTCATAGAAACTGGAAATTACAAGGAATTTTATGGCAAGATTACTATCAGGTCTCTCACCCACTATTACCTATGCTTATGAATAAAAACCCTTCCAACTCTAAAGCAACAAACAAGCAATAATTTTGACTGCTGACACATGTCAAATAAGCCGTAGGAGAATGAACAATCATTTTATTTTTGTATACTATTAAATCACTAGATCCTGCCTGAAGTACTATATAAAAGCACAAAATCCTGTGATTGGGTCCCAACTCCAGCTGCTCATTAGGTGTATGGCCTTAGCAAGGTGTTGACACCTGTTTGTTTGGATTCCCCCATCGTAACGTGGAGATAATCATCCTTTGTTCTTAGAATGAAGAGGGATAATAGTTGTTTACAGAGTGTTTTAGCAATGACTGGTATGTGTACAATGCTGCATACTTTAAGAAATACAAATGCATTCAAACAATAATTAACCAGATGCAAGATCATGCATAGCCACTGGTTTTTATTTGCAACATAAAAGGATGTCCAATAATCAAGGAAAATTAAGGAAGCAGAGTATAATGTAACAGAAAAAGTGCTGTGATCTCGGTGGGACACTGGTTGAACATATGTCAAGAATGCAGGATTATAATTATATAAAATAAACAGACACTGGGTTTTCTTGATAGAACATCAAAACAGCACTAATCTTTGTCTCACTTGTTTGCACTCCTTTCACCATATGTTTCCTTTGTATCTTTCCACAACTCTGTCATTACTACTTGTATAGTTTTTAAAAGCCAGAGAAAATTATTATCCTGGGGACAGAGCTACAGCATGTCAGTATTGAAATACACTCAAAAATTTATTTAATAAAATATTATTAAGAAAATTAATAGAATTTTTATTGATAAGTTCACTGTATAAACCCTTTCATGCCCTGGAGAGAATTTCCCCACGATCCTATTCCGTGTCATCATTTGACACACAGCAGGGCATTCTCGCTTTCAGGCTCATCCAAGCCACACGAGAGTTATTTTCTATCGCAGTGTTTGTATTCCAAAGGACAAAACCTGGTCTTTGGCTCTGTGTGACAAACTGATTATGCCTGTACATTTCTGCCCCTTCTATTCCAGGTCACGTTGAGTAAGTAAGCAGTTCAATGCTTATTCTATTGCTTTCCTCTCTCTTTATCTTATCTGGACTCCGATTGCCATAATATACTTTCTTTTATGTTATATGTGAGTTTTGTTTTCAAGTTAACATCTCTTCTTTGTGTGTCTCTTTGGTACTCCTCTGTATTTCAGATGTGTTCCTCACCACAACTCTTGGTTATAGTAAGCACCTAATTTATCATATATTTGGGAAAATAGATTTAGCCCATAAGTCAGGTAGATATGGAGATGAAATTCAAATCCTGCACCTCTTACTATTAATATCAGAAAATTTTCTAAGTCTGAGTTGAGCTGTGCTCAAGGGATAAATACGGAGAAGCATCTTCCAGGAAAGAATTTTCTACGATGTCAAAGCCTCATCAAGGGATTGATTCTTGATTAGGTTACAGTGATAAAAAAAACAAACAATCCCCAGTGACCATTCAGAGCTGACCCAGCATTGCCCTGTTGAGCTTACCTTCAGAGGCCATTTCAAAGTGAAATCATGACACTCTACAGAGAACCCCAAGATGAAGAAATCTGTTTTTTATAGGACCCTTCAAAACCAAATTATAGAAATGTTTCTGAAACACATTGCACTGTAGAGTAAAAGAACAGAGAAGTGAATGCACATTCTTTCACAGATACAACTTGATTTTTGAGAATATGAAAAATATATAACAACCAGAGTAGTAAACAAAAATAATTCAAATATATATGCCACATTTTATCATGAACAGATCTCAACTGTGTGAAGCTTTTCATTTTGAGTAAATGTGGCATACTAGATGTGTAAATATAGCATCCAGGTCTTAAACCACAAACCTCAAAGTCTTTCTCACAACAATTTTTTAAAACTCTTTGGTTAAACAAACAAATTATTGAATTAATCAGGCTTCCTTTTCATAATTAGTATTATTCCATTTCATTTTTTATTTTTTTAATTAACTTTACTTTTGATTTTTATAAAATCTGTATTTCCTCTGTTGTTCCCTTTTCTCTGACCCAGTGCCATATCCGTCTCTCCCATTCTAGAGTCCAATAAAGTCTTTCCTCCACTTCTTTTAACTATTCTGCATAAAATTTATGATTGTTGTGATTACCATCACAAAGGCAAGAGTAATACTGAAATGTGAAAAAAAACAATAAACTTGAGAGAACACTTTTCTAAAGTGTTATAAAGAGAATATGATTATTTTCAGTTCCCATAAAAATGATTTCAGTCAAAGTGGGTCAGAATCTTTTCACTTAAACATTGTGCTTGAGCACTCCAGGGTGACTAGCCTGATGCCCTGATGCTAGTTCTATGAATGAATTCCATGGTTCTCAAATTTGTCTACTAAGTGTTAAAATTATCTATTCATACTTTGAAGGCACTGCAGTGGAGCAGATAGAAGGGAAGAATGGATGCAAATTCTAAGTGTGAAATTCTTTTTTCATTTTTCTATTTCTCTCCTTTTGTTAAAAAGCTACTTTACAACAATAAGATTTTGAGCCAAGTATTTCTTAGTCTTGCTGTATTCTCATTTCAGACATAATAAGAGATCTTATCACACAAAATTGTTTGAGTGCTGTGTAAATTAAATTAGTAATATATATTAGGTTATCTTTATTATCATGTTAATTATACAAGCAATGAGTTTTCTCATGATATTTTCATATGTTTTAATAAGTATAAATGACCTACACACTGTGATTGTTTCATAGGTTTTCATTAATATTTATATTATTATTTATTGAATTAAAATGCTTTTCTATTTTTCTGTAACTCTCAGCAGTTTTAGGTTATTTATCTCATATATCATTTTGAAGTAGATTTCTTCTGTGTACATTACTGTATTTGACTCTTTTCTTACAACATGTGAAACTGGTGAATGCAGAGAAATTTTCTAATGTTCCTTCTCTAAATTACAATCATGGTAGTTGCAGTATGGTGTCAGTGGTGTTGCCTATTGCTTTCAGCATGGCTGTTACAATAGTCATCTCAGTTATGGACTATTTAGGATTTAACATGAACTCATCTAAGCACAGTACATTTACTAAACCAATTACTCTTTTTAAAAGTGATATAAAGTACGTCACATCGTTATCCTGTCATAGACCTGATAGATATGCAGGAATGTTAATGTCATCATTCATCTTGGCTCATTAGGACCTTTTCATTGTCTCAAAAAAGCCTTGTAGCTGCATTGTTCCCTTAAACTTTTCACCATTTCTTCCCTAATTTTTGATCCACATTTGAAAATGGTCAATCAGAGGATGATAAACCTAATGTCTATTATTTCCTTCAGGACAGCTCTGAGGGTGGATTTTGGAGAATATTAAATGTGTCAGTGGTTGAATACATGGATCAGTTTGTGGCTTTGGCAGGCATTGAATGAGAGACAGAACCACGTACAACATCCATTGTGGCATGAAATGAGAGTGAGTTTCTGTGTGGGGATTCACTGAATACCTCCTGGGACAATCAAATGTAGGAGGCCCAGCTACAATGACTTACAAAGACGATGGCCTGTCGAACTGCTCTCTGTGGAAGGGGCCAGCTGGGTAACTGGGTAATGTAGGGGAGGAGCTTTGGCACTTCCCAGAGACAGATGCTAGAATGGATTTTGCAGGTGGTTTTATACTCCTTCATGGTGGGCTCATTGGCAGATATTTCCCTTGGCTCTTTTAGTTCAATCCAAGCTGGAGGTGACACTATCTCTCTGCTGATAATGACCTTGCTCACCTTGCCATAACTTTCCCAGTATACATTAGAAAATACTTTGATTTTCATTTGATTTCAGTGATACAATGTCTTTCCATTTAAACTTTAGTGAGACATTTTATGGATGGAGCTTCTATCTCAGCTATCATGATTTTCAACCATATAAATGTTAAGATAATTATATGTATTTAGATCATTGCTCTTATTTGTAAGTATGTGCAACACTTGCAAATGTATAATATTTTAGGCCAAATATTAAAGGCTAGCACTTGCTGAGTGGTCACCATATGCCAATGTTTCAGACACTTTGTATAGATGCTTACTTTTAATTCTCTTAATGGTCCAATGAAGGATAGAACTATAATTATTCCCAGTTTACTATTTTTTTAAAAAAATGACAGAATCATCAAATTACCCAAGGCCACAGAAAATACAGTCAAGTAGGACTTGCACCAAGTCCTCAATATCCAGAATTTAGGCTCTTAACCATGACACCACCTCCCTTTGTCTCTCACCCAGGTGCTTTAAGCACAAGCTATTTTTTATAGTTTTCAACAGAAATGCATAAAAAGCTCTTTTCGCAAGACATAAAATTATAGCTTGTTTTCTGTGTATGCATGTGTGTTCTCTGCATTTTACTGGCTTGAGAATAGGAGACCTGAGGTTTTATTTTAATTAGGAATATTGAAATACATGAAATAGAATCTTTGGCAGCAGCTGTGTATTCTCACTTTGACTTGAAAACTACATTCATTGATATCTTTTTAGTCTTTGGAAAGGAATCCATTGTCCATTATAGCTGTTGCTGCTCTGAACCATTTTGATAATTGTCCATGCAAGAGCCTGCTCTGTTTTCTTTGGGAAATAATAACAGCATACTGTACTTCACAGGTGCAAAAATGAAATCATTTGCTCTATCATTTTGCTTGCTTAATTTACATCTTTCTGTATTTAATTATGCCTATTGTTCATAGATTGGATATTGAAGATCCAACAAAGATGGTATTTTGAATCAGCTTTGTAATGTCATTGAGTAGGTCTTACACTGCAGGATACTTAAATCTTTTTTTCAATTGTGACAGTTTGGATATCCTCAGGGGTTCCAAGCTGTCTTCAAGTACGCCAGCTGTCTAAATGTGGATTATAAAACTACTATTACAGTGGAAAATTAAATATTTGGCTCAATTTTACCTTTTTAGTCAACAGTGACTAGCTTATGTATAGTTGTTTATGTGTGTGTGCGTGTGCGTGTAGAGAGAGAGAGAAGGAGAGAGATACAGAGACAGAGAGAGAGTTGATAAGAACAGTAAGTGCAAAAGTGAAAACATTCTGTGGATATAGTTTTCTTTTAAACAATGTGCTGTCACTGGTAGGTTGAGGACCATAGATGTGTGTCTCTAAACCTTTGCTTTTCATTTTCTTAATTCTAAAAGTAAAAGATTGTTATGTGTGTTTTGGAAGGTGAACTAGAGTCATGTAAGTTCTATAATCTTGGAAATTTTGCTGTTATTTCTCTATTCCCCTTTTTATGATGGGTGTTAAAAGTCTTGAATTTGTGCTCATGTGGCTTATGTTACTACACTGTTCCCACGGATGGAAAGCCTTATCAACTTACTGTGATCTTAAAATTCTCACTGCCACAGTATCCTGAAAGATGTGCCTGATGCATTATCCTAAAGCCATTCAGAATGAAATTTAAAAGGAAAAAGAATTTCTTTTTTTTTAGAACTGGTTTTGGCTGTATAAAGTACTGTTATTATTTGGAAATGCTTTCTGTGACATTTGAAAATTGGTGACTTGGGTGACATCCTTGCTCTAGATGGCTGGGGTTGATCACTTTTTGAGCCCATAAGACCTAGTTCATTTTTGAATGCCACTACTTTTAATCCACTAGTTTACAGTTGCATGCCAGGTTAGGGATCTGTCATTCCATATACACTATGCATGATCACTACCCACAGGCATGCAGTTATTTTTGTTGATTTATTTAACAAATAAGAACGTGTGCTTTCAGCAAAAAGCAGACATTGTTTTAGGTCCTGGAACACAGAGGTGAAGAAAACTCACTTGGCCTCTGGCTCCATCAGAGTTAAGTTAGGAAAGTTTGATGTTGAGGTGTGAAATGAGTTTCCTGTACAAGATCGTTCTGTCTCTTCGTGCTGTGCTCCCTATTAGCTTTGCTCTTTGTTGGAATATTATCTTCCCACAAAAGCAAAATAGATAGTACTAGGAAATAGCAATGTATTAAAATAGCAGTCAAAATGTGATTATAATGGTTCTCACCTTCTGATAAAATGTAAAAGAATGTAAGTTGGGAGGGCTAGTGTAAAGTTCTGATGACACACATAATGATGACCTGAGGTAATAAGATTAAAAATGAAAAATTCTGGATTTTAATTTGTTCTGTGAGAAGACCTAGCTGTACAGGGAGTGGCTGGGAGTGAGACAGACTTGTGTTCTGATTCCTATACTGTAGGTAGAAGATAGATAAGGACTGTCCTTAGTATTGTAGAAAAGAGAACAC
Source organism: Ellobius talpinus (assembly GCA_001685095.1). Taxonomy (NCBI): domain Eukaryota; kingdom Metazoa; phylum Chordata; class Mammalia; order Rodentia; family Cricetidae; genus Ellobius; species Ellobius talpinus. The sequence continues at coordinate 21,280 of LOJH01009031.1, forward strand.
CATGCAATTGTGAGAAAGCTCACATATGTATTAAGAAAAACCAACTCATGCACTCTTGATATTTGGCAGTTGAGGATATTTGAGTTGAGAGATCTCAAATGACATGTCAGAATTTTACAGAAAATTCCTGAGCAGTTTATTGGTTCTGGGAGAATGAAATTGTGAGTTTTCCACCTCATAGCTTTTCGGATGTCAATTCTAAACCTTATCCAGAGGCTATCCATTCCTTGTTTTCTTTCCCTCTTTCAATATTTTGTAGGGTTTATGTGATTATTTTACTGCTTATGCTTTCTTTTGAGGTCTGTGTGTGTGGTTTTCTATGTGTGTGCATGTGTGTTTATTCAAGTATTTGTATACACATGTGCCCATAGAGGTCAGAAACCAATGTCATATGTCCCTTGGTTATAGAGGCAGAGTTATCACCTGAAGCTCATTGATTCAGCTAGCTTGGCTGGCCAGTAAGGCCCAGGAATTCCTCTCTCTGCCTCATTTGCTCAAGAATTACAGGCATATGCTAGCAAACTTATCTTTATGTGAATGCACTAAGGATCAACCTCAGATTCTAATACTTGTCTAGCAAGCACTTTTCTGATTCATCTCTCCCCATCTTCTTTTGGGAGTTCTTTAGAAAGAATCTTTTATATCCCTTCTTACCTCTGCATTGTCTTAAAAAGGAACAATTCCATGGTTAGAGAAAATAATCATTAGAGCTTCTTGAAGGATGATTTTTCCCCAAACAAGTTTTCACCCTGCACTCTCATGGTATTAAGGATGGGAAGGAAATTTTTGTGTGAGGAGAATGTTTCAGATTTTCTGATGCTTTGCTGTATACAATGTTCTGCTTAGCACAGATGTGCCTAAACAGATGCTACTAAACTTAGGATTTGAAGAGTGATAGGTAATCAAATTGTGATGATATTATTTCTCTTGATGCTTCAAATACAGCCAGTGAGGACACCTCAATCACACAAGGCTTCTTTTTACATTTTAATTGGTGCTCATGGTTGATCAATTGTGAGTAATCTCAAATAGTGAATAATCTCAAATACTGTGCCTTAAGTTAAATTATTAGAATTTTAGAAGTTTAGATAGTTCTTGCAATAAAGTGCTTTTAAACTTTGTAATAATTATGAAAATGAGCATACATTTTGGTACATACTTGTATCAAAGTATATGGGTACATACTTTTGTATCAAAACTGTCTGATTGACTATTTTACTCTCATTTACTCAAGAGTCAAGACCAATATGGGTTATGTAAAATCTGTCAAGAAATCCAATTTGGAAAAGGAGGCAGATAAGAGAAGTAATTGAAGTAAAGCATCCTAATCACCCTAAGAAATATATGAAGTGGGTGTTATAGGTATAATGAGACATAAAAGATGTTCATATGATGACAGTTTTATCAGAAAGTAGCTAAATGGTTCCAGCATTCCTGTTAGGGGTTGAATATGAAATGGTTACTTAGTTCATGTGTTGAATGCTTGATTTCCCACTGATCATGCTTTTGTGGTATATGGGTAGAAACTTTAAGAGCTGGTACCTAACTAAAGTAGATGAACAGGAGTGTGACCATGAAGATTACTCATTACTCTGAGACTCTTCTTTCCTCTCTGCTTCCTGTCCCCCATGATGTCAGCAGCCTCACCCTCCTTCTCCTTTTACTGAGGTGTTGTCCTACTTCCCAACAAGCTCAGAAACACACTACCAAGTAGCTAGTTTGTTTTGATTATGAAATATCCAATATAAGCTATTTACTTAGGATCAATTGCCAGTTGATGTGTTTTGGAAGTGATTGGCTTCTGAGTTGTGATCTAATAAACAGGTAAATCCTTTGATGCATTAAAAATGTGATGGTGTTATTGAAAGGTGTTGAATAGTAGAAGGTGGGATCTAGCTGGTGAAAGTTTATCACTGGGGCCTTGACCTTGTCCTGCCTCCTTCCCTGGATTTGTTGAATGCTCTTTCTTTGCTTTCTCTCTGCTGATAGTAAAGAAGCTTCTTTTAAATATACTTCCACTATCACAAGATTTTGCACCTGCTAATGACATCAAGCAGGCATGAACTACCCTCTGAAATGGAAACCTTGAGCCAAATTTAACATTTTTGCCCTTAAGTTTTTTTTTTATTTTGTTTTGTTTTTAATGTTAGAAATTATGTCTGCCCATGGACTGAGCCCTCTGAAACGTTAAACCAGACTACATCTTTCTCCCTTAAATAGATTGTTCCAAGTCTTATTGATGAGAAAAGTAAAGAACAAAATTCTCAAAGCTTTGGCCATATCAAGTTAACCATAGTAATAATTACATAAAATTTGTGATACAAATGGTGTGTTTTAGTTCCTGGCATCATCTTATTTTAAGTACCTTTTCTTGTTGGAATTTCTGGTTAATAGAGAATTGCTTTGTTTGTTCTCTGTTATAACTTCACAATCTACAAGAATTTCTGGAAAACAGTGTATGATGTATTAATGTGTAATAACAAATAAATTGTCCTTTATATTAACAGTATAGTTAGGGTAACACATGCCTTTTGTCCTACCACTCTGGAGGCAGAGGCAGGTGAATGCCAGTGAGTTTGATGTCAGCCTCATCTACATAATGAGTTCCAGCACAGCCAAGTCGACCAAAACTTGACTAATGAGACCTTGTCTCAAATAAAGCAAGCAAAACAAACAGTATAGTCATAAGAATTTGATTGTAGTTTTGTTTCCACACCTGAAATACCAGAGCTCAGTAGGCTGATGCAGGAGCCTTACAGAAAGCTCAGTGTCAGTCCTAGGCTACATAGTGGTTTCCAGAACATCTTGTGCCACAAAGTGAGACTAAATCAAAACAATACACAAAAACAAAGAATTTAATAATGAATTTGATGTTAAAATCACACAGAGAGAGCGACAGAGAGTTTAAAAACAGCTGTATTTTGTTAAAACGGGATTTGATTTATGTATTATGTTAACTGAACTGAAAGGCCAAGGTTAAAGTTTTATTCCTTCTATGAGCAATTTAAAAATTTTGTTATGAAAGAAATCATGGAAATGATATGTATGCACTCATTGTAGTGTCTAATAATGCCTAGTTCCAAGTCCACACCCGATGCTTACAGGTAAAACAATTGTACCTATACATTGAAAGGGAACTCTTATTAAATACTTAAGTATTGAAAAATGTCCCAATCAGAATCTGCTGGACATAGATCAAATTTTAAAGAATTAAAAGGTGCGTTATGCTGTAGAAGTTGAGTAAAAATAAAGGCCAACTCAGAAAAGAGCAAGAGGTAACATAAGTCATGCCAGGGAAGCCTGACATGTCCTGTTAGCTCAGGCTTGCTTTGTTCAAAGGAAACTGTCCAAAGGATCTGTCATGGCTTCAAGGAGTGGGTGTTGTTGGTACCACATCCTTGTCTGCATATAGACAGATTCTGGTGGATTCAAAACCCAATCAGGCACCAGAATTTGTGCAATGTCTACAGGTAAACAGCAAGGTTATAAACTGCAGATCTCCAATAAGAAAGTTCTGACTGATGGCATGAAAGTATAGCAACCACAAGAAAAAGAGTAGATTGCAATGCAGGAAAAATGGAGCTCCATCGCAAAGGAGATTGGTGCCTGAGATATAGACACAGTTTCTTGACACTTCTGAGTTGTGTCCCAGTTCCTTGGAATTGTCCTTACTTTTCCTCATTTTTTAACATAAAAAAAGACTTTTGGTAATACTATTAGAGGTATTTCAGGTGAACTTTTGTTTTTTCTAACATAAAGAGCAAAATGTTTACGGGTACTAGCTTATTGCTATTGGGATATATTTGGAATCAATTAAGCTGTCCTAGCAGTGAGAAGTGGAAGTAGACAGGGACTCCCACTCCTAACCAAGAAGTTATCTGCAACTGCTACCCACTGGCAAAGGGAAAATCACTTTTCTCCAGAGAGTCTCACTAGGTGTATTAACCACACCTCAGTGTAGGCCCCATGCCCAGGAGCAGTTGCTCAACACAACATGAACTCAATATATTTTTAATATACTTTTGTCGCATTTTGTTTTCTTCTTGTCTTACTGGTCTTTCACTTGTTTGGTTCCATTTTGTGGTTTGTGGAAGGTTTTCTTTTTATGAGTCTGTATCTTGGTTTTGTTTGTTTCTAAAGAGAGAAAGAGAAAAAAAACATAAATTTGGGAGGGTAGGGAGATGGAGAGGATTTCGGAGGAATGGTGAAAGGAGAAAACATAATCAAAATATATCATATTAAAATGTTTTCAATAAAAATTTTAAAAGAATTTCAAAGGCTTAAATGTCCAAATTATAGTCATCATTAATAATACTATAATTATTTAATAATAAAGAAAATTTTCATGATAATATACTAGAAAAAATTTACAAAAAACTTGCGTTACAATAATTTCACAAACAATATTTGGATGGAACCAATTTCAATTACTTTCCCCATCTCTCCTGTGCACCCACATCCTCTGTGGCCTGTTCTCAGTTCCCTTGCAGTGCTGTCTCTCAAACTCTGTGACTTTCATGGACTTTGAAATCTCTCTTTGTGAGATTCTATTCTGCATCTCTTCTAGAGCCAATCTTCTTCTAACAGGAAGGTTGTGAATTTTCTCTTCTTATTATTATAATGTTCAGAATAGTGCCCCCAAAAGCATGGTACTGAGATCATTCCTCATGCATACTTATTGAGGAAGTAATTATACCTGTACATGAAAAGGATATTCTTTGTTATTAAATGCATTGTTTTAAATACTTTTCCCCTCACATCAGCCATATTTATACTTAACCATTCAGAAGTAAGCAGGTGATATTTAAAAACTATGGAATAGCTAAATAATAGAATGTGTCATGTCTAAATTCAATATTCATGTGATTTCCTGACCACCTTTTAGTACTTTTGGTTGAAATGTAGAAATTTCAGCAAAGTTGACAGGAAGTCTGTTGAAATCATCAGTTGAGACTCCTTTCTCCAGTCACTCATTACCATTTTCAGCTTTCCCCCACAACAGGTCTTGAGATTAAGGTTTCTTTTTGTAGTAGTGACTAGAAACAATAGTCTTATTAGACCTCTAAATAAGGCAGTGTTTCCTACAGTGCTTTGGTTTGTAGGACCCCCAATCCCTTATTATTACAGGTGCCTGCAGAAGGTGAGTAGAGAGCACCTCCTGTCACAGGTGTGCTACCTGTGATCTCTCTATTGACTTTCAGAAAATCTGGCTCAGTGCTCTTGGCTCTTCTTTTCAATGTCAAGTTTGACATATTTGCATATGAGACAGAAGATGTTTTAGAATAACTCCTACATCCGAAGGGATAGGCACCTCAAGGTTAGTCAGGACAAAGGAAGATCCAGAATAATATTATGGAATATTATGTAATAGTCCCTCTATTGGGAACATTCTTCCTCTTACAAAGAGCAGGGGATGTTTTTGTTTGCTTGTTCGGTGGTGAAGATGGAAGCTGCTGCCTTGCAAACTTTAACCACGGCCTCTCTTCCTGAACTACAAACTTCAGGTGCAGAATCATTATCTTAAACTAATGGATTAATCTGGAGGCATTTTTTAAAAACAAATCATTGCATAGGAATTGTTTCGCTAAATGTTACTGTTCCAAATGTATTTTCACGATTCAGTAATCTGTAAGGTAAAAACAAGTACCATATACTTAGTCATTATGACCTCAGTACTTAGTACAATTTTTATGAATTTTTATTGAGGCCAATCTGGAAAAAGGCATTAGTAATGAAAGGAGAATTTTGGAAAAAAAGATCCCTTGGGTAGGGAAAAGTCTAATTAACACCTGAAACATTGTGTATAATACAAGAATGAAAATCTAAATAATGAAGAATGAAGTTAAAGGAGAACAGAAGGATCCAGCTTATGGATGGCACATTTCACACTGAAGTTCAGTAACTGATTGCAATTTTCCACATCAGCATTTCATCCAGAAGCACTGGAATGAGAACATTGATATTTTTAATTACATGTATATTACATATGTGTCTCGATGTTGCAAATATCAACATATCTTTGTAAACATTGATTATAAATACATGACACTTTTGGATATTTTTTCTGTAAAATATTTTAGTAGTAAACATATCATTTCTTGTTCACATTTCCCTCTTGTATTGGAAGATTTAGCAATGTATTACAGGTATTTTCACCTGTTTTGTCAAGAAACACTATATAGATATATACCATGTTGTTAAAATTTTTAAATGTTTCAAAAATTAGATAGTACCTGTTTATATTGATCTTTAAAACTTTTTTCAATTATTGAATAAACCTATGAACATAAAATTATGAAAAGATCACCATTGAAATCAATAGCCACCACTTCTTAAAATCTTACTCTGTTCTACAAGTTTTATTGATTTTTTTATTTATTCAGCAGGCTGTTTTGCTCTCACAAAAGCTCTTCAGCTATTGATGCGCATTTTTTTCTCCACTACTCAAAAGAGGTAGCAGGTGTGGACACTGAAACTATATTGCCAAGATCACTTAGCCAGTAAGTAGCAGATTGAGTATTCAAATAGGCCTGCTTAAAGCCAACACTCAAACTCCTAACAAATTTACTATATTTTAGTAAGCTCCTTGATTATGATATTTTGAGGAAAACAAATGATATGATGAACTTGAGGTGTTTAAAGTGCATTAAAGCAACAAAAATATTTATATTACTCGAAATTTTAAGCGATCTCTGTAAATTATCTAAATTATTTCTGGCTTTATGTAAGTGTTTATATTTAAACTATTCTGTTATCTGTCTTAAGCATTTTAATCAAGAAAGAGTTTTAAGTGTTTAAAAGTTTTATTTGTTAATATATTCTAATATTATAAAATAAACTAAGATTCTGACTATAATGGTATCGGCTTAGACTTAACAAGACTGTATTTTTAAGATTTGAAAATAGTAAATTTCCATTCATTTTATAACATACCATTAATTATTGTTTTCTGAATTGTTTCTGACTTGACTATCCTGATTTCTTTTTAGATCAATTAGTGATGTGAAAACCTGATAATCCCAAATCTAAGGCAGATTAAGGTCATAAGGTTTATCCATTACAAATTAAAATTTATTTTCCTTGTTGTTGGAAACATCTTAATTTAGTTCTGTGGTAATTACACCATTTATGAACTGACATAATTCCTCATTAATCCTACCATTTTAAAGTAAATTTTTCTTATGTAAAATGGAGATGTTAATGTTTATTATTTGCTACTTAACTACAAGACTTTTATATATTTATTTTCAATTTACATGAGGAGTTGTTCTGTTTTCCTAATTTTTTAGTTATGTAGCCTTTCTTTAGTCTCCATTTCAGTTTTTATATTACTAACATTCTGCAATAATTTAACAAAACAATGAGCACTTAGTTACAGAACTCACCTTCTTATTCATTGTAGAGGTATCTTAGATTTTCCATCTGTGGTGGCTTGAAAGCAAATGACCCCCAAAGGCAGAGGCACTATTAGTAGGTGTGACCTTGGTTGAGGAAGTGTGTCCTTGAGGGTGTGGGCTTTTTTATTATTATTAAAAAAAATTTTTCCACCTCCTCCCATCCTCCCAATTCCCTCCCCATCCTCCTATCCCCCTCCCCCTCCCTTTCTAGTCC
>LOJH01009032.1:13700-25198 GCA_001685095.1 Ellobius talpinus
GTCTGTCTGCACAGCAGCGTCTGTCTGCACAGCAGCGTCTGTCTGCACAGCAGCGTCTGTCTGCACAGCAGCGTCTGTCTCCACTGCAGCATCTGTCTGCACAGCAGCGTCTGTCTCCACTGCAGTGTCTGTCTGCACAGCAGTTTCTGTCTTCACAGGATCGTTTGTCTCCACTGCAGCATCTGTCTCCACAGCAGCATCTGTCTGCACAGAATCGTCTGTCTCCACTGCAGCGTCTGTCTGCACAGCAGTTTCTGTCTGCACAGCATCGTCTGTCTCCACAGCAGCATCTGTCTGCACAGAATCCTCTGTCTCCACTGCAGCGTCTGTCTGCACTGCAGCATCTGTCTGCATAACAGCGTCTCCATTTATTCTCCAGAAGCTTGTCGTCTTTGACTATTCTCTTTTGCAGCTGTCCCATCATTCATAACCTATGCCCAGAATGGTCAAGAAGTTTTGTTTTGTAGACATGGCTGAACACTCATGGATCTACATTCACACAACTGACCAGATGGACTTAAGGTGCCATTTCTCCTCTTAACGTCTAAGCTTCTATAGAAGAAGTAACCCATGTTTATCCACATAATTACCATCTTATTCTTGGGGGTGACTTGATCCCTAATAGGTAGGTGGGCTAAAAGTGCTGACCAATTAATCCATTCAGAATATACAACCCAGGTAATACAGACATCCTGATCAACTGCTTTCAAAGCTGATTTTTTAGTTGTAAGATCTTACTTTCTTATTAATGAAGAAGCTGGGACAATTCATTAAAGAGTAAATATTGACTTTAATAGAACACATTGACTTGATAGTTAAGTAAAAATGGACAAAGAGCCGGAAACTTCAAATCCTTGCTACAATATCCCTAGCATACATATAGAACACAGTGATGTTTACTTTCCAAAACACATTTTAGGAAGACTGTGATCATGTTCATATAAACACAGTTCTATTGTTCTACTGTGGCTTTGCTCAAAGTCAAGGTGGATAGCAGGGTGGCAGTGGGACAGATGTAGCCCTGAGATGACATATGCAGACAGGAGGTCTGATTACAAATCTGGGATAACAGAACCATGATCTACAACTTGGAGTCACCCCAATTCTTGGGATCAAGGAGGTCACTTAGACCCTGAAAACACTAGAGGGTGAGACCATGCCCTCCATATCGAGGGGAACAGGGGCACTAGAAGTAGGAACATGTAAACAATGCAGTAACTCTTAGAGCAAGAGAAGGAAAGAGCCAAGACCCCTACCCACTCAGCCGTCAATGATTCCAGCACTGACGTATCAAGCCTATTTACGCCTTTACCTCAGAGGGGTGGGGGAGGTGAAGTATCCTTGACTCCTCAAGTTTTTATTTCAGTAGAGGTAACTGTTAATAATAGAACTTTCAAACCAAACATATTGCCTGATGAGATAAACACTATAAAGAAATATTAACCAGCTAAGGAAAACGAGGATGAGGGAACTAAAATAAAATGATTGATTATTGCTGTAAACAAGTAGGTTTTTTTGAGGAGATTAATTTAAGAAATATCTGAGAAAGGTGAGAATAAGCATTAGAGATAATTAGGGTGGAAATGAGGGCAGAGGATAACATTTCTCTTGTTCTTTTAACACAACAATAAATAGCTCTGAATATTTTATTTAATATATTGAATAAAACACATGTTCCTTTGAAATAGGTAAGATAGGGTCTCAACTTGGCATGATTCCAGAACTCTTGAGTATTTTGGGTGAAGTATCTCCCAAGATTAACCCACTGGTTGACCCACTAACGTGAATTCAGAAGAGCTCAGAGACCATGCACTAGGCAGATGAAACAGGATGCATTTGTTAAGCACATCTAGCTTGGACCTTCATAGACTGGAGGGGATATAGGTTAATATCAAAATGATATGGTTAAGGAGTTGTAATTTAATGTTATTATTTTAATATTTTAAAACATGATAGAGAGAAATTTTTATTCTCCCTGTATAAATAACAAAATTTAGACAAAGAGGTTAGATAACTTGACCACATAGCACTAAATTATGGAGAGCCAGAAATTAGAACCCAGGCAACTTGATTTCTAACTTAGAGAAAAAATGCATTCATGTTTAATCATTCAGAATAAAAATATGTACATTCTTTCTGTTGTACTTTCTCTTTTTTTAAGAAACACATCAAAAACAAGAATTGAGGATGTCTGTAAACATTGCTGTAGATGCTGTGGTTTTCACCAAGGGATTTGATATCAGAAGCTGCTCTTCAGAATGGATGACAACCACAGCAGCACAAAGGTTCTCTGATTGGATTTAGGCCCTGCAGAGGAAGAGGCAGAAAGATTCTAAGAGCCACTGGGGATGGAGGACACCAAGGAAACAAGGCCTTTTAGACACAACAGGACGGACACACATAGGAACTCAGAGAGACAGAGTCAGCACTCACAGGGTCTACACAGGTCTAAATCAGATGGGGGCCCAGAGCTGAGAGGAGAAGTGGCCACAGTATCTCATTCTCAACCCAGAAGCTATCTCCAATTGATAACCACTCAGAAAGAAAAAATTAGTTTTCTCCAATGGAGTCACACTGGCTGTACAAACCATACTTAAAGGCAGGCCCCATGCCCAGCAGTAGATGGTCAACAAAAAACAAGCATTATCATAGTTTTGGTTTTTTTTCTCATATTGCTTTGTCTTGGAATTTGTTTACCTTACAGTCTTTTCCTTATGTTTTATGGTTTCAGATTTTGCATATTTATGTGATTTCTGTGTGTGCAATTAATTAAAATTAATGCTTTTCTTTTGTTTCCTGTCTGTATTATTTTATTCTGGTTTGTTTGTTTTTATTGTACTTTTTTAGATGTCTGTTTATTTTCTAATGAGGGACAGTAGGTGGGGAGGATCTGGGAGGAGTTGGGAGATGGGAAACCATAATCAGTATGGGGAAAAAAACCTCATTTCAACAAGCACAACAATGGTGGGCTAGGGTAAGGCAATCAGGTGCCGCATTTTCAAACGGAGTAATTTGGCTCTTGCTGAGTTGGTTCTCCGGAGCCCAAGTCAATTGAGATGAACAAGACTGGTTGCTTCCCACTCTCTAGCGTCTTGCCTCCTCGTGCAATCTCTCCCTGTCACACATGGTCCCAGCTTGATACCACAGCCACAGTGTGACGTAGTTAAAGATGGTCCTGGCAGAGTCTGATAAGCTGACACTATCCAATCTTGGATTTTTTTTCAGCCTACGAAACTGTCAGTATAAGAAACAAATCTTTTCCCCTTCATAAAGTGCTCAGCTCCATGCATTTTATTGCAGCAACAGAAAACAGACTGATACAACAGATGTGTAAGCAGAATTATAGTCTCAGATATCAATTGCTATTAAGGCAGGCACTCATTTCCTCATAAAAAAATTTTCTTTAATCTCCATTTTGTTGCATGCTCTTTTTCAGTACATTTGAATGTAGATGTTTAACACAGGTGGAGGAAGCTGAGTTAAGAAGAAAAAAAACAAGAAAGAAACTCTTTGTTATCCTCTTCTAAGGACAGCAAACAAGATAATTACACATAAATGGCAAATTTAAAATAGATCTCCAAGGAGGAGACAATGGGGTTTTGGTCATTAATTTTCTAAGACCTGGTCTCATTGTGTAATCTAAACTGGTCTTGAACTCAAAATATAGCCCAGATTGGCTGTGTGCTCACTGACTCTGCTGTTTCAAGCTCCTGAGGGCTGGGATTAGAGATCTATATCACCAGGCCTGGCTCTTTGTGGAATAATTTATTAATAATTTTCAGAATATAGACTGCTAGCGACTGCGACACATAAGTGTGTTATGTTAGCCAGATGTGTTCACCAGCTATCCATCGCTGGGAGTCAAAAACTTTAGAAAATCAACTTACAAAGAGGGAAAAAACATTCTCGAATGTTCTGAAAATGGTAGTGAAGGGACAAAACCAACTCTATTTTTGTACTAGGCCCTCAGGTGACTGTCATCAGAGCGGGAAGTTCCCTAGACTAGAGCCCAGGTGCTGAAAGTGAATATCAGCAGAGCACGAAGTTCCCTAGACTGGAGCCCAGCTGCTGGAGGTGGCTGTCAGCAGAGTGGAAAGGCCCCTGGACTGGAGCCAACCAGAAAGTCACCTGTACCCCTTATGCCCATAACAATAGATTCGTGGTTGGTTTTTTTTTTTTNTTTTGCCTTTATAAACCATGCCTAAGAATGGAGGGATATCTCCTCTGGCTTCTGCTGCTTCCGTGTTTAATATAAGGTCCGAATTGCGATTTGCATAATTAAATCTTGCTTTTGCATTTCGATAAGTCTGTGTCTCTAGTGGTCTTCTTGGAGTCCCTGCGACTTGGGCACTACAGTAGCACTGGATAAAGTCTGGAAGAAAAGTCAGAAGGTCTCATGCTACCGTTCAGATCTGGAGTGCCCTCGACAGCTGGTGAGTTGAAGGGTTGTTTAAAAGGAACACAGTGTTGCAAGAGGTGCTGGGACATTTAGGAGGCGGTTACACCATGGAGGCACGTCCCTTACTCCTTCTTGTTTTGCTTCCCAGCGGTTTGTTCCGCAGTATGATACCCACAAAGATGATTCCCTCCTCCACAAGATGAAAAAGTGCCACCCTAGATCACAGACTGAATTCTGAATCGCTGAGCCAAAATAAACCCTCCTTTTTCATCTGTTGATTTCCTCAAGGGTTTTCTCCCAGCGATGGAAAGCTGGTGAACACGCATCTGGAGTTTACATCCTGAAAAGTAACAAACTACTCCACAGAGAGCCAGGTCTGGTGGTATAGATTTCTAATCCCAGCCCTCAGGAGGTTGAAGCAGGGGACTCACAGCGAGTACACAGCGAACCTGTGCTACATTTTGAATTCAAAGCCAGCTTAAATTACACAGTGGAGAGAAATGCCCTGGAGATGATGCAGAGGGTCTGGAAATAAAAGCACTGTTAGCACAGATCTAAAATCTGATAAAAAGTTCTTTGTTTTAAAAATTATAGGTGACAGCTTTTCAAGAACTATTTATTTTTAAGGACTAATAAGCGATTGTTGGAATAATTCCTATGGAAGTACTCACATAAAACTTCTCATTACTATCAATGAAACAAGCAATAAAATCTCCACCATCGCTGTCTCTTTGTGCTTCTTCCCACGCTGTCATGCTGAGCATAAGGAGCTGAGTGAGTGTGGACTTTACACAAAATCATCTGTGAGTGTGCCTTATTGACACCTTGTTCTTTAGGATAAAGACTTGCTGTTTCAGTGGATCCAAAATGTGCGGTTTTATTGAAAACTATTATTTGCAAGATTTTGTATATTTTCTCACTTAACCTGATGAATCTTATTATGTCAACAAACTCAGTATACTCATATACATAGTATTTATAACTCTACCTATAAATATTAATGATAGTTATCTAAAAAAACGCACTTTGTGGGATTTTTAAATGTTTTCTATTTTTTGAGAATTCCACATGTTAGTATATTATATTAACATAATTTCTACACTTCAGTTCCCTCTCCAGCTACTCTTGTGCTTCCCCCTCGTGGATTTATCACTTCTTCTATAATTACTATTGATGCACGCACACACATGCGCACACAAACACACTGAACCTATTTGGTATTGCTTATATGCACATGTGTTTATGGTTGAACACTTAAGATTGGCCAACCTACTGGGGGCTTGTCCCTGGAAAAACTGATTCTCCCTCTGTAAGCAACCATTAACTGTCCGTAGTGCTTTCCCTAGCGGTGGGCTATTGTGAATTTTCCCTTGGGGGAGGTCCCACTTGTTTGTCCTGGCCACCCAGAAATGAAATAACCACACAGAAATTGTATTAATTAAATCACTGCTTGGCCGATTAGCTCTAACTTCTTATTGGCTAACTCTTACATCTTAATTTAACCCATTTCTATTAATCTGTGTATCACCACAAAGTTGTGGCCTCCCAACAAAGTTCCAGCATGTCTATATCTGGCGGCAGATCCATGGCATCTCTCTGACTCTTTCCTTCTCCCTGCATTCAGTTCTGTCTTCCCTGTGTACCTAAGTTCTGCCCTATCAACAGGCCAAGGCAATTTCTTTATTCATTAACCANATCTTAATTTAACCCATTTCTATTAATCTGTGTATCACCACAAAGTTGTGGCCTCCCAACAAAGTTCCAGCATGTCTATATCTGGCGGCAGATCCATGGCATCTCTCTGACTCTTTCCTTCTCCCTGCATTCAGTTCTGTCTTCCCTGTGTACCTAAGTTCTGCCCTATCAACAGGCCAAGGCAATTTCTTTATTCATTAACCAAGAAAAGCAACACACAGACAGAAGGACCTCCCACACCACACATGTGCGTGCACACACACTGAACCTATTTGGTGTTGCTTATATGTACGTGTGTTTATAATTGAAGACTTAAGATTAGCCAACCTACTGGGGGCTTGTCCCTGAAAATACTGATTCCCTCTGTTAGCAACCATTCACTGTTTGTTTTGCTTTCCCTATTTATTGTGAGCTATTTATTGTGAATTTTCCCCATCCTCCTTGGCATGTCTTTTGATATGGTCACTGCACAAATCTCATTTTAGTGACCTTATTATTGAGATTTCACAGATGAAGTCATGTTTAGAAGACACTGCTTCCCAGATTTCCTGGTTCTCTGGCTCTTAGAACCTTTTTGTTCACTCTTCTACCGTGTTCCCCTAGTCTTAGATGTATAGGCTGTGTTATGCAATTTCAGCTGTGCACCCCATGGTCACATGTCTGCAATTTGACCAAGTGTAGATCTCTACAGTAACCTATGTTTGCTGTGAAAAGGGGTTTCTTTGATGAGGGGTAAGAGATACACTTATCTATGTGATAAGGATATGTTTTTAGAATACAGCTAGAAGCTATATTGATTTAGGAGAGCAGCAGTAGAGGGTTCTTCTCTAGCATCTATTATCTTGCTTGAGTAGTCAGTGAGATTTCCAATAACAAACCCTTCTGTTGGTTCCCTTAAGTCCAATTAGATAGATGTTGTTCACCTTCAAGATGTAAGTGCCACTCACTACTGCATCGTTGGAGGATAACACTTTAGAATGGCTGCTGAGAGGGGGAGAATCATTTTTCAGACTTCTGAGCAACAAGGTATCCAAGAGGATTGGTTTTGTTACAGCCACTGCCCACCTCTCTCCTGTGACCAAATGAAATGACTGAGTTATGTGACCATTATTCCTTTACTCAAATGGACACTTTCCATGACCTAAGTAGATGAACCTGGGGCTTTTCAGAGTCACCAATGATTCCATGGAAAATGCATGACACTGCAAGTCCCATGGTGTGTCTCTGAAGGTCTTCTCTCTGACTAAGAAGCCACAATGAGGGGCTGTTCTTCACTCCCATGTTTGGACATCATCCTGTGAGTGAGCCATAGTGATATTCTTCCATCTGGAGCCCAGGCCAGTGGAAGACTTTCCCTCCTTGTGGCCTTTAGTGTTGTAGTCTTTATTTTGATGCTCATAGGAAATATGCCCATCATTTTCTTTGCTTTTACTGGAAAATTGAATTGTAGACTTGTAGAAGGAAGCTGCTTGCTTGTTCCTGGCTGCTCGGCAGCTCAGACCCAAAATAACGACTCAGAAACTGTATTAATTAAATCACTGCTTGGTCCATTAGTTCTAGCTTCTAATTGGCTAACTCTTACATCTTAATTTAACCTATTTCTATTAATCTGTGTATCACCATGTGGCTGTGGCTTACCGGCAAGGTTCTGTCCAGTGTCTTTCTCTGGCGGGGCTACATGGCTTCTCCTGACTCTGCCTTCTTTGCCTTCTTTCTCCCAGCATTCAGTTTAGTTTCCCCCACCTATATAGGCCCTGCTATAGGTCCAAAGCAGTTTCTTTATTAATCAATAGTAATCACAGCATACAGAGGGGAATCCCGATAGACTAAAATATTTAACTCAAATTTCCTGAATTTGCTTTTGTGTTTTTAATGACTTTCTTTAGGTCTCAGTATAACTTGCATACAATACAGCTTATTTTGTTTCCTATGTGAATGAGCTTTGATTTCATACTATGAAGCTTAAGATCTTAGCTCTTACATACTTGGTAATAAGAATCATAGAATAGCCTTATCATTGGGGTTGAATTGTATATGTCTCATTGAAATTGCCTATTTCTTAATGATAAGACAATTTCAAATAATATTTCTAACAAACCAAACCTCACTTTTTTGTTCAGTTTTTACTTTATTGTCTACAGTTACATCTGCTGACTGCAGTAGAAATTCTCATTTTTTTCTTGGCCAAATTATCAGTTCCACATCTGTTCTTTTATTTTTGAAAGGACCAGCTGCCAATGCTGTGCCTGGTAAATGCCCCCATGCAGTATGGCGATCTCAGCCACTCTTCACATGCATCCATGAGTCAACATGGCCATGTTAGTTTCTACCTTGAACTCTTAGAGTGAAGGCCCTGTGCTTACACTTACAAATACAACACTCAGGAAGGAAATTCAGTTTTAAAGATTTGCCCAATCAGCTGCTTAGTTCACAGTCTGGCAATAATCACAGTAAATGTTTGCTTCAAATCAACTACATAGGTTTTTATTTTTATTTTTTTTGTTTGTTGTTGTTTCTTTTAAACATAGCCAGAATTTTCAATTTTTTTGCCCATGGAGTACAACAATAGGTGGTGGATAGGAGTAAGCTAACAAACATAACAACCAACCTAAAGTCCCTGTGACTTGTTAAATGAAAACATTTCTCTTGACCATATTTCAGTAAAGCGGACTGAGGTGATTTGAAGAAAAATGGCCCCTAAAAGGGAGTGGAACTATTAGGGGGTATGGGCTTCTT
Source organism: Ellobius talpinus (assembly GCA_001685095.1). Taxonomy (NCBI): domain Eukaryota; kingdom Metazoa; phylum Chordata; class Mammalia; order Rodentia; family Cricetidae; genus Ellobius; species Ellobius talpinus. The sequence continues at coordinate 22,531 of LOJH01009032.1, forward strand.
GGAGTAGTTGTGGCCTTGTTCGAGGAAGTGTATTGCCATGGGGGGCGGGCTTTGAGGTCTTATTTCTCAAGTTTCACTCAGTGTGACCTCAGTTGATTTCCTGCTGTCTTCTGATCAAGATGTAGCCAGCACCATGTCTGCCTGCATGCCACCATGTTTGTCACTATGAAACTGTAAGCTACCTACACAATTAAATGTTTTCTTTATATGAGTTGCCATGGTCACGGTGTCTTTTCACGGCAATAAAAGTCTAAGACACAGACTGTGGGAGAAAAGTCACATTATATTGTGCTAAGTCAGTTTGCAACATGGATTCTTTTTATCTTGCTTTTCCCCTTCCCTGGCTTCTTATTGAGCTGGAAAACAGAAACAAAGCTGAAGTTTTCATGGGGCAACTTCGAAGTTCAGATTCACAATGGATTTAAAGATTTCTTTAAATAGCCTATTGTTCAGAGGTTGGCCACATACCCTTCCAAATTGCAAAGCAAACTGGGGAATATTGTGTGCCTAAGAGGTTAGGAACAAATTTGGTAAATGGTTAATACAGTCTACTAAAATGGTTCCATATAAAGATGATAAGATATTTATTCATAAAGTAACCATAACAATGGAACAGGTGGTAGAAATGATCAGTGTTGAATAAGTTTCTCAAGTTAGAATATGAAGATATTGAGAGGGTTGAGGAGATGGCTCGGCAGTGAAAAATGCTTGCTACTCTTCCAGAGGACCTGAGTTTGGTTCCCAGCACCCATGACAGGTGGCTCACAACTGTCTGTAACTCTAGCTCCATGAGATGCACTGCTTCCTCTCGCTTCCTTGGGCACCTGCACAACTTGCATACACATGCACAGACTCACAAACACATAAATAAAAATATTTTAAAAATGAAAATCAGGTACCAAAGCTACACAGGAAAACCCTGTCTCAAAAAGAAAGAAAGAAAGAAAGAAAGAAAGAAAAAGAAAGAAAGAGAAAGAAAAGATAGAAAATCAGACAAATTCTTCAGAGTCACTGATAAAATTTTAGGAAAGTAGATTTGAACCTACAGAGCACACTCTTACCTCCCTGGAGCCAGTTCTTTGCCTCCAGATCAACTCTGATGAACATCTCATCTCTTCTCCATCATTAGGATGCAGGTTCATACTTCTCTTTCATTCCACTCAAGACTCTCACCAGCTTCATAAGTTTCTCGAACACTGACCTGAACACCTGTGTGAAATTTGAGAAATAGATGTCCTTATTCTTACTAAATAATCAATCACAGTCAATATGATGAGATCCACAAGAATGGAGAGATGAACCTGAAACCTCAGTTTTCAGATATTCAATTTAAGGATGTTTTTCTTTTTTGTTTAATTAAATGTCTTCTTTTTCAACACCCATTTTATAAGAACCAGAGAAATAAAAGAAAGTGAATGTCAAGTTTACTACCTGGTTTTACTTCATCTCTTCATATATGACTAGAAAATGTGAAGAATTTTCATTGCCTTAAGGTTGAAAACTTATTCATATTATTTTCCTTCTGGGATCATCTTTATTATGATGATGACACAGTAAGCACAAAACGATGCTATTCTCATGAAACTTTTACAAACACTTATACACATACACACATGCTCCCAGGCATACAAACACAAGTAGGCATATACATACGCATGTACGCAGACATTCACACACATGCTCCCAGGCATACAAACACAAGTAGGCATATACATACACATGTACGCAGACATTCACACACATGCAGGCATATATGTTGCTGGTTGTTTTTTACTCTTTGCTCTTTTGGGATACCTGCCACCCAGGTTCCAAATAAATCACACACAGAGACTTATTCTTTCTTATAAACACCCGGGCTTAGCTTAGTTTACTTCTAGTCAGTTTTCCATAACTTAAAGTATCCCATCTATCTTTTGCCTCTGGGCTTTTACCTTTTCTTACTTGCGTATATCTTACTTTTACTTTACTCCATGGCTGGCTGTGTGGCTGGGTGAACAGCCCCTCGTATCCTCCTCTCCTTGTCCTCTTGCTCCTTCTTTCCTCTTACCAGATTTCTCCTCCTATTTACTCTCTCTCCCTGCCAGCCCCCTGCACCTAGCCTTTCTCCTGCCTCACTATTTGCCATTCAGCTCTTTATTGGACCATGAGGTGTTTTAGACAGGTAAAGAAACACAGCTTCACAGAGTTAAACAATTATAAAATAGATCTTTCCATCATTAAAACAAATATTCTACAGCACAAACAAATGTAACACACCTTAAAATCATATTTCCACAGCATAAATGCACACATGCTCAAGGCATACAAACACATGCATGCACATACATACATAATGCACACAGACACGCAAATACGTGAGTGCAGACATGTACACATGCAGGCATATACATGTGCACACATACGCACAGACATGCACATAGATACAGGCATTTATATATGCACAAATTTATATAGACATACATACATGCATACCTTCACAAGCATACACAGTTATTCATACAGGCACATGCACAAATATACACATACATACAGGCACACACATACACATGTATTACACAGTTATTTTCAGAATTATCAGGGGACTAAACAACAATTTTAATAATGTAGTTTACCTCAGTCTTAAGGACACCCTCCACTTCAAAGAAAGAAAGAAAGAAAGAAAGAAAGA